>CAUDMG010003527.1:117500-265000 GCA_958450375.1 Homarus gammarus | reverse complement strand
TCTGTGTACCTATGTGTGTGGGGGGGGGGGGGGTGTGGGAGGAGTTGGCGCCCTGAGTAGAAAAGAAAAGTAGCAAGGAGGAAGTAGGGAGAGATCAGAGAAGAGGGGAAGGTCAAGATAAGAAGAGGAGATAGATAAAAAAGGAAGGAGAGGAGAAGAAGTGATAACAGAGAAGGAGAAGAAAGTCTTATATAATTTTGTTCCCTCCTTCCCTCCATCTCTCACCTACACCTCTTCCTCCATCCACCCTTCCCTCCTTCCCCCTCCATCCCTAATAAGAACACCCCTCCCACCCTTCCTAGTACATACGCCCGTCCTTCTCCCACTTACGCCCGTCCTTCTCCCACTTACGCCAGTCCTTCCCTCCCACTTACGCCAGTCCTTCCCTCTCTCCCTCTCAGCTACTTCGTATTTGCTAAATGACCTCTCAATGATCCCTCTCTCACACACACACCCTCGCTGACTTCCCCCCCCCCCCGAGTAAATATTAACCTGTCCTGAGCATTCACCTCCCACCCCATCACCTCCCCATCACCTCCAACACCTCCCTCCACCTCCAACACCTCCCTCCACCTCCAACACCTCCCTCCACCTCCAACACCTCCCTCCCCCTCCAACACCTCCCTCCCCTTCCAACACCTCCCTCCACCTCCAACACCTCCCTCCCCCTCCAACACCTCCCTCCCCCTCCAACACCTCCCTCCACCTCCAACACCTCCCTCCACCTCCAACACCTCCCTCCACCTCCAACACCTCCCTCCACCTCCAACACCTCCCTCCACCTCCAACACCTCCCTCCACCTCCAACACCTCCCTCCCCCTCCAACACCTCCCTCCCCCTCCAACACCTCCCTCCACCTCCAACACCTCCCTCCACCTCCAACACCTCCCTCCACCTCCAACACCTCCCTCCCCCAACACCTCCCTCCCCCTCCAACAGCTCCCTCCCCCTCCAACACCTCCCTCCTCCTCCAACACCTCCCTCCCCCTCCAACACCTCCCTCCACCTCCAACACCTCCCTCCCCCTCCAACACTACCCCTCCATAACACCTCCACCTCCTCTTCCAGCAGCTCGCCCTCCAACACGTACCCCTTGACTTGTACCCTGTGACTTTAACCATCCCCTTTCTCCGACTTGTGCCCCCCCCCCTCCCCCACCTCTCCCTCTACCTCCTCGTCCCCCTTGTAGTACCTGTAAAAGAAAGGTCCTCAGTTTGCTTCATTTGTTTGCTTCCTTGTTTGTTTTCTAGTCAGATTGTATGTATGTATGTATGTATGTATGTATGTATGTATGTATGACCACCTGTTGGCGAGTTGCCCGGTCTTCTCGGAATATTCCTTGATACTGGGTCAAGCAACTCAGGGTGTGGTTGTTGTGTTGGCGACAGCTTCTACACCTTAATCGCACACATAAGGAGGCAGTACGACGCAGACGGTGAATGACGACAAACGTAAGAAGTGGTTCACGTGATTGTTTGGTGGGAAGGAACGGTCAAGAGGAGACGATATTGAGAAGGGGGTTTTTCAGATTGGATAAATTTTACCCCAATTATCCTTTAAACCAATTATCATGAGGTTAGAGTAGTACCTTATCAGTGACCACAATGTTATTAATTGTTTGGATAAAAAGAAAGTGGATAGATAAGAAAGAGAGAAAAAAATAAGGAGGAAGAGAGAGAAGAAGAAAGGAGGGGAAGGAAGAGAAAAAGGAAAGAAAAATGAGAGAAAATGATAAGATAGAAAGAAGGATATGAGACAACAGATAAAGAAGAAGAATAACAAAAAACAACAACAACAAGGAAGAAGAAGAAGAAGAACAACAACAACAAGGAAGAAGAAGAACAACAACAACAACAACAACGAAGAAGAACAAGAAGAAGAACAACACACCGTTAACTCCTGCCTCACTGGTCAGCCTAAGCACACATTAACTGTACACTGTGAACCGCATCTTTATGTCAGTGTCATCACGTACGCAGTCGCTTATGTGCACGTATACAACGGTTGATGCACACACACACACACACACACACACACACACACACATAGCTGTTATATACACCAAGTCACTGCCAGACATGTTGTGAGAAAGGCTATTTACATAAGCATCTAACCTAACCTAACCTAACCTAACCCTAACATAACCTCACTCAACCAATAACAATACCAACTCAACAACAATAACTCCGGGTTGTGTGGTGATTGATGGAGGTAATTCCCCCATTAGTCTATGAATGTGTTAGTATGATTGAGGGTCATTGTCAGATGTTGTCAGTATGAGTGAGGGGCTTGGATTGCATGTTAGTGAATAGAATATTACAGTGTGTGTGTGTTGAGGGACGATGTTGATGTAAGTTGGAGTGAAATATGACTAATTTCTCTCTCTCTCTCTCTCTCTCTCTCTCTCTCTCTCTCTCTCTCTTTTGTTTTTCTTTATTTATCCTGTGTTTTTCTCTCCTCATTCGTTCCACTTCTCTCCTTCCCTCTGTTTCTCTCTCTTATTCATTCCAATTCCCTCCCTCCCTCAGCCCACCTTACCTCACCTGGCCAACGACCACCCCCCCCCCCCACAATAGTGACTAGAAAGTGTATTGTACTCGCCTTGCACTCTTTCTCTCTCCTCTCTTCCTACTTTCTCTCAATTTTTCATTCTCTCCCATATCTATCTCTCATTTTACACACTCTCTCTCTCTCTCTCTCTCTCTCTCTCTCTCTCTCTCTCTCGGTCACAGCTAATCCTACTACACCTTGACACACCTCCTCCTACACATTCATATTATCTTTATATACATATTAGTTTCTTCCACATGTTTATTAGTCTTGTTTAAATGTTGTTTTATTTGTTTAGCTGTGTCTGTATGTCTGTTTGAGTGTCTATTATTGATGTTGTTGTTATTGTAGTCGTTGTTGTTGTGGTTATACTAACGAGTCTCCCTCTCTCTCTTCCTCAGGTGTTAGCACAAGATGACTCCTCTCACCTATCACCTACTGCTGGTTGTATTAGCGGTGGGCGTGGCCACAGCAGGTAGTGACCAGAACGCCTTAGGAGGAGGAAGTAATGGAGGAAGGGCGTCTCGTCTCACACTCACTCAACAGGAAGCGGCAGTGGCGGAAGAAGGGGAGGAGGAGGTGATGGGTGTTGGCATCTTGACGGACATGGCTGCCAACATATCAGTACCTGTGTGTTGTGGCCTCGAGCAGGTGTTTAACATGAGCAAGATTGGGTGTGAACCTTCCCACAAGAAGCCTGTTATTTCCTTCCATTATGAGGTAAGGGGGAAGACAGAAGGGAAGGGGGAAGGGAGGGAGGAGAGAAGGAAGGGGAATAGACAAGCCAGTGATCTCGTTTCATTATGACGTAAGATGGAGGAGAGGAGGGAAGGAGGAAGGGAGTAGAGATAGATGAATGGGAGGATAAAAGGAAGGGGAGGAAGCAGGGATAGGAAAGGAAGGAGGAAGGGAGGAGAAATGAAAGGGAGGAAGGATAGGGAGATGGATAAACAAGCCAGTGAATGTTGTGTACTTGGTATTTTTTATGAATTATATTGACATAACGAATGATTGTTGTCAATATATAAAATAAATGTTATTGATCGCGCATGAGCCGGCTCAGCCAATCCTCCGCTGGAGCCGCTCATTGCATCATCGGCTCACGCATCGCGTCGCTTATGATGGTGAGCACGGGTGGCACCAGTTCATAAGTCACACGCATGACCTGTAAGGCGGCCCTGATTACACAATAGACCACAGTGTTAAGCGTGGATGGCACAAACACGATTACAGGAGAGACTATCCACCGTATTGCGAAAAACGGCGCCAATATCCCCAGTTATAACACTGCTTCAACTAAGTTTAGGATCTTGTAAACAAATCCAAAGATCCACTGGACAAGCGCCACTAGAAACCCCCACTCCCCCATACATATTACTTGCCAGGACAGTGTCCCCAACCCTCTAAGAAGTAATCTTGGGAGGGTTACGATCACTATTTTCAAAAAGGGGACACGGATCGTTTCACAGTGCATGACAGCCCAGGCCACCACCACCGTAAGAAGTGTGGCACGCAGACGGCCATACCGGGTACCATCACCCCCGATTAACCTGAACCAGGTCTACGCAAGCACAGAGAAATAAGTTACGACGCAGTACCTGATGAATACCCGAAAATTTTCGAGTACCTTCTGAACAGTCATTTTTACGAGCGGAAACATTATTATATATACTTTAATATATTTTGTTTAGCTCAGTTGGACTCGGGAGAATACAAGGGTCGGAAATATAAACAGGGTGGAACAGTGACCCGCCTGAGGTAGTGTAGTGGTAGTGGGGTTGTGGTATGGTAGTTGTGGTGGGGTTGAGGTGGTGTGGTTGTAGTGGTAGTGGGGTTGTGGTGGTGTGGTTGTAGTGGCAGTGGGGTTGTGGTGGTGTGGTTGTAGTGGTAGTGGGGTTGTAGTGGTAGTGGGGTTGTAGTGGTGTGATTATAGTGGTAGTGGGGTTGTGGTGGTGTGGTTGTAGTTGTAGTGGGGTTGAGGTGGCGTGGTTGTAGTGGTAGTGGGGTTGTGGTATGGTAATGGTGGTGGGGTTGAGGTGGTGTGGTTGTAGTGGTAGTGGGGTTGTAGTGGTGTGGTTATAGTGGTAGTGGGGTTGTAGTGGTGTGGTTATAGTGGTAGTGGGGATGTGGTGGTGTGGTTGTAGTGGTAGTGGGGTTGTAGTGGTGTGGTTATAGTGGCAGCGGGGTTGTGATGGTGTGGTTGTAGTGGTAGTGGGGTTGTAGTTGTGTGGTTATAGTGGTAGTGGGGATGTGGTGGTGTGGTTGTAGTGGTAGTGGGGTTGTAGTGGTGTGGTTATAGTGGTAGTGGGGTTGTGGTGGTGTGGTTGTAGTGGTAGTGGGGTTGAAGTGGTGTGGTTGTAGTGGTAGTGGGGTTGTGGTATGGTAATGGTGGTGGGGTTGAGGTGGTGTGGTTGTAGTGGTAGTGGGGTTGTGGTGGTGTGGTTGTAGTGATAGTGGGGTTGAGGTGGTGTGGTTTTAGTGGTAGTGGGGTTGTGGTATGGTAATGGTGGTGGGGTTGTGGTGGTGTGGTTGTAGTGATAGTGGGGTTGTGTTGGTGTGGTTGTAGTGGTAGTGGGGTTGTGGTGGTGTGGTTGTAGTGGTAGTGGGGTTGTGGTGGTAGTATTGTGGTACTACTGGGGTGCCGTGTCATGGTAGTAGTGGGGTTGTGGTGGTAGTAGTGGTGGTAGTAGTGGTGTAATGGTGGTAGAGAAATAGTGGTGATTTACGCTACATCATCAACGCTCATCTACACTACATCAACTACACTGTCATCTACACTACATCAACTACACTGTCATCTACACTACATCAACTACACTGTCATCTACACTACATCAACTACACTGTCATCTACACTACATCAACTACACTGTCATCTACACTGCATCAACTATACTGTCATCTACACTACATCAACTAGACTGTCATCTACACTACATCAACTACACTGTCATCTACACGACATCAACTACACTGTCATCTACACTACATCAACTACACTGTCATCTACACGACATCAACTACACTGTCATCTACACTACATCAACTACACTGTCATCTACACTACATCAACTACACTGTCATCTACACTACATCAACTACACTGTCATCTACACTACATCAACTACACTGTCATCTACACTACATCAGCTACACTGTCATTTACACTACATCAACTACACTGTCATCTACACTGCATCAACTACACTGTCATCTACACTGCATCAACTAGACTGTCATCTACACTACATCAACTACACTGTCATCTACACGACATCAACTACACTGTCATCTACACTACATCAACTACACTGTCATCTACACGACATCAACTACACTGTCATCTACACTACATCAACTACACTGTCATCTACACTACATCAACTACACTGTCATCTACACTACATCAACTACACTGTCATCTACACTACATCAACTACACTGTCATCTACACTACATCAGCTACACTGTCATTTACACTACATCAACTACACTGTCATCTACACTGCATCAACTACACTGTCATCTACACTGCATCAACTAGACTGTCATCTACACTACATCAACTACACTGTCATCTACACTACATCAACTACACTGTCATCTACACTACATCAACTATACTGTCATCTACACTACATCAACTACACTGTCATGCTGTCATGCACTGTGAAACGATCCGTGTCCCCTTTTTGAAAATAGTGATCGTAACCCTCCCAAGATTACTTCTTAGAGGGTTGGGGACACTGTCCTGGCAAGTAATATGTATGGGGGAGTGGGGGTTTCTAGTGGCGCTTGTCCAGTGGATCTTTGGATTTGTTTACAAGATCCTAAACTTAGTTGAAGCAGTGTTATAACTGGGGATATTGGCGCAGTTTTTCGCAATACGGTGGATAGTCTATCCTGTAATCGTGTTTGTGCCATCCACGCTTAACACTGTGGTCTTTTGTGTAATCAGGGCCGCCTTACAGGTTATGCGTGTGACTTATGAACTGGTGCCACACGTGCTCACCATCATAAGCGACTCGATGCGTGAGCCGATGATGCAATGAGCGGCTCCAGCGGAGGATTGGCTGAGCCGGCTCATGCGCGATCAATAACATTTATTTTATATATTGACAACAATCATTCGTTATGTCAATATAATTCATAAAAAATACCAAGTACACAACATTCACTGGCTTGTTTATCCATCTCCCTATCCTTCCTCCCTTTCATTTCTCCTCCCTTCCTCCTTCGTTTCCTATCCCTGCTTCCTCCCCTTCCTTTTATCCTCCTATTCATCTATCTCTACTCCCTTCCTCCTTCCCTCCTCTCCTCCATCTTACGTCATAATGAAACGAGATCACTGGCTTGTCTATTCCCCTTCCTTCTCTCCTCCCTCCCTTCCCCCTTCCCTTCTGTCTTCCCCCTCACCTCATAATGGAAGGAAATAACAGGCTTCTTGTGGGAAGGTTCACACCCAATCTTGCTCATGTTAAACACCTGCTCGAGGCCACAACACACAGGTACTGCCGCTTCCTGTTGAGTGAGTGTGAGACGAGACGCCACCCCAATTCCTCACCTCATCTCATCACCCTCACCTCACCTCCCCTCACCTCACCTTACCACCCTCGCCTAACCCTCCCTCACCTCACCTCCCGTCATGTCACCACCCTCACCCCACCTCCCCTCACGACACCTCACCACCCTCACCTCACCTCCCCTCACCTCCCCTTACCACCCTCACGTCACCCCCCTCACCTCGTCTCACCTCACCTCCCCTCACCTCCCCTTACCACCCTCACCTCACCCCCCTCACCACCCTCACCTCACACCCCTCTCACCTCACCACCCTCACCTCACACACCCCTCACCTCACACCCCCCTCACCTCCGCCTCACCTCACCTCCCCTCACCTCACCTCCCCTCACCTCACCACCCTCACCTCACACACCCCTCACCTCACCTCACCACCCTCACCTCACACACCCCTCACCTCACACCCCTCTCACCTCACCACCCTCACCTCACACACCCCTCACCTCACACCCCCCTCACCTCCGCCTCACCTCACCACCCTCACCTCACCTCCCCTCACCTCACCTCCCCTCACCTCACCACCCTCACCTCACACACCCCTCACCTCACACCCCTCTCACCTCACCACCCTCACCTCACACACCCCTCACCTCACACCCCCCTCACCTCCGCCTCACCTCACCACCCTCACCTCACCTCCCCTCACCTCACCTCCCCTCACCTCACCTCACCACCCTCACCTCACACACCCCTCACCTCACACCCCTCTCACCTCACCACCCTCACCTCACACACCCCTCACCTCACACCCCCCTCACCTCCGCCTCACCTCACCTCCCCTCACCTCACCTCATCTCACCTGCCTGGTACCTTCATCTGAGCTTGTGTCTCGATAATAATTTACATAACCACAAGTTCACACCTGAGATTAAGTTAGTGTTACCTGTTGGAGTGGATAATTTACCTGCCTTAACAGACACCGTTTACGACCGTGTAGATTAGCTCACATTATTGCTGTTTTTGTCTTGCCTTACGATACTAATTTAAGATAGGTTTGGTGGGGCGGGGAGGGGGGGGCTATTTTTCAGGTGATTCACAATAAGTTCATGGACTATATAAGGTGAATTGGGTGCTTAGCCAGGTCCGTCTCGCCTGTGTCCTGTCGTCTTTTCGTGTCCATGATCAGTTTGAGGTCAGGACACTAGATGTAGATAAACATGGGTGACTTGCCTATAACGTCATTACACAAAAATAGTGGGAAAATATGGTCGCTTACACCACAAAACACCTGCTGATGCGTTTGGTGTTATGTTCAAGTTTGACATTAAAGTAGGAAAAAAATAAATTAAATAGAACGTTAATGTATAAAAGGAATTGGGTAAAGTCTGACTTAATGAAAACGTCAGAACATTAATGCAGTCTGACGTCACAGCAAGGTCAGGTCAAGTTCTTCTTCCTTCTCTCCTCCTCTTTTTTCTACTGCTCCTGTTCTTCTTCCTCCTTCTCGTCCTATTCCTCCTCTCCCACCCCCCTTTTTCCACCCCTTTTCTCTTTCCTCCCTTTTTCCTCCTCTCCCTTTTCTCTTCCTCTCCTCCTTTTTCTTCTTCTCCCTTCCTCCCCTTTCCTCTCCCCCCTTTCTTCTTCCTCCTCCTCCTCCTCCTCCTCCTCACCGCAGTTTCTCCCAATCAGACAAAAAATAATTAACTTCCGCCATGATTTGTTTGCCGACAATTATACCTTAACAAGCACCACTAATTACCCTTGATCCGCACCTGATCACTCTGACCAGGTGTATTACTGCTATATCACCCGCTCGCACGCACGCACGCACGTCCAGGTAAATATAATGACACAACATTACATACATACATACATACATACATATAAACGAGCATATACATACCCACACATGTACAAAGAGGCATACATGTACCACACACACACACACACACACACACACACACACAGATGATCCTTATATTCTAAAGCACAGACACCTACCACACTACCTGCCACACCATCTACGACACTACCCGCCACACTACCTGCCACACTACCCGCCACACTATCTACCACACTGCCTGCCACACTACCCGCCACACTACCTGCCACACTACCCGCCACACTACCTACCACACTGCCTGCCACACTACCTGCCACACTACCTGCCACACTACCCGCCACACTACCTGCTAAGTGTCATATCATCACCTCGGCCACCACCCATCATCATTATTAACAAAAGAAGCAAAACAGGTCTTTCCAGAGTGACCCCGAACATACCCAAGGTCAATAATCACCTGTTAATTGGATGTGACGTCAGAGGTAACTTTCTGTTTGCACTGTGTCGATGTGACTGTCGGGGGTGTCTGTCGGGGTTGTCTGTCGGGGTGTCTGTCGGGGTTGTCTGTCGATGTGACTGTCGGGGTTGTCTGTCGGGGTGCCTGTCGGGGTGTCTGTCGGGGTTGTCTGTCGGGGTGTCTATCGGGGGTGCCTGTCGGGAAGACCCATCGGGAATACCAATCGAAAAAACCTAGCAGGAATACCTCTCGGGAAAATCCATCGGGAATACCTCTCGGGAATACATGTCAGGAAAACTCATCGCCATCGGGAATTCCTGTCGGGAGCATCTCGGCTGGCTTACGTGCTAACTGGTTGAGGCAGTGTGAGGAAGACTGGTCTCACTTGGTGTTGCTCCCTCCTCCTTATTCGTCTTTATTGAGTTCTTCTTCTTCTTCTTCTTCTTCTTCTTCTTCTTCTTCATTTTCCTCTTCTTCATCTTCTTCTTCATCATTTTCTTCTGCTTCCTTTTCTCCTTCTTCTTTTTCTTCTTCGTCTTTTTCATCATTATTTACTTCTTCTTCTTCCTCTTAATCTGTTTTCCTGATCGTATGTCTGTGTCTCTGTCTGTCTGTCTGTCTTCCTGGTGGTCTGTTTGTGTCTGTGAATTATCTGTCTTTATGTCTGTTCATCTGTTTGGTTCCCATTAGTCTTCTTCTGCCTTCTAATACGTCTCCCGGTCCACTGTTGTCTCATTAATTCCAGTTTATCATCCCCTTCACCCTCTCTCCCTTGTTTATTCTTCATTTCTTCTCTTATCCCCCCCTCCCACCCTCTTTCTTTACTCTCCTATCTCTTTCTTCTCCACCTTTCACCTCCTTACACTCATTCTTTCCTCCTCTCCTTCTTCTTCGTTGTTCTATTATCTCTCTCTCTCTCTCCTCTTATTCTTCTTCCTTATCTCCGTTATCTCTCTCTCTCTCTCTCCTCTTATTCTTCTTCCTTATCTCCGTTATCTCTCTCTCTCTCTCTCTCGTTTACTAATTTGTGTTAGTTATCTTTACGTCAAGCTCCTGAGAAACGACTGGTGGAGGTGTGATTATAGAGCCCAGCTGGTGGAGGAGTGATTATAGAGCCCAGCTGGTGGAGGAGTGATTATAGAGCCCAGCTGGTGGAGGTGTGATTATAGAGCCCAGCTGGTGGAGGAGTGATTATAGAGCCCAGCTGGTGGAGGAGTGATTATAGAGCCCAGCTGGTGCAGGTGTGATTATAGAGCCCAGCTGGTGGAGGAGTGATTATAGAGCCCAGTTGGTGGAGGAGTGATTATAGAGCCCAGCTGGTGAAGGTGTGATTATAGAGCCCAGCTGGTGGAGGAGTGATTATAGAACCCAGTTGGTGGAGGTGTGATTATAGAGGCCAGCTGGTGGAGGAATGAGCCCAGCTGGTGGAGGAGTGATTATAGAGCCCAGCTGGTGGAGGAGTGATTATAGAACCCAGTTGGTGGAGGTGTGATTATAGAACCCAGCTGGTGGAGGAGTGATTATAGAACCCAGTTGGTGGAGGTGTGATTATAGAACCCAGCTGGTGGAGGTGTGATTATAGAGGCCAGCTGGTGGAGGAATGAGCCCAGCTGGTGGAGGAGTGATTATAGAGCCCAGCTGGTGGAGGTGTGATTATAGAACCCAGTTGGTGGAGGTGTGATTATAGAGGCCAGTTGGTGGAGGAATGAGCCCAGCTGGTGGAGCCGGTGGACCTTGCGTGGCGGTGTGTCATAGCCAGCTGTCCTCAAAGTGCAGACAGGAGTGGCCGGTCTGTCCCGTCCACCTCTGTACACTGGCCAGTCTCCCTCTAACGCACCCCACCTGAAGATTAAACACCCCAGCTTATTTCACCCTTACGCTAACCTAACCTAACCTACCCTAACCTAACCTAACTTAACCTAACCTAACCTAACCTAACCTAACCTAACCTAACCTAACCTAACCCCACCAGGTAGTGTTAAGGTGGTGTTTTATCATCGCCACAGTCCTTCGCCACAGTCCTTCGCCACAGTCCTTCACCACAGTCCTTCACCATAGTCCTTCACCACAGTCCTTCACCACAGTCCTTCACCACAGTCATTCACCACAATCCTTCACCACAGTCCTTCACCACATCCAGGAAGTGATCGAGTTTTTTCTTGTTTTGGGTCTCTCTCTCTCTCTCTCTCTCTCTCTCTCTCTCTCTCTCTCTCTCTCTCTCTCTCTCTCATCTTCTGTTCTTTCTCCTCCACCTTGAACCCCCTCGCTTCTCTCCCACTTCCTCCTCCTCCCCCTACCCTTTCCCCTCTTCCTCTTACCCCATCTTTCCTCCCTCCTCTCTCCCATCTTCTCCTCCTCCTCCCCTCTCACCCTCCTCCCCTCCCTCCCCATCCTCCTCCCTCGTCTTGTTAAATCCGGGACTGTCAGACAGGCTAACAAAGGGCTTCCGTCTAAGGGTTGTTTGCGATTAATTGGGTCCTGATAGACAATATTGATGAGTCCCCGTCACCACACACACCGTCACTCTGTCTGTCTGTCTGTCTATCTGTACTCAATAACGTGCGAAATAACAGTTCAGTAGCACGCACTCACACACACACACACACACACACACACACACACACGTGAACTTATCCCCAAATTCGCACACTCAATCCTACACACGCAAGCACGAAAGAACAATGACACTGGAAACTTGAAATGGTCCTGTTTTTTCTTTCTCACGTGTGCTCTCTCTCTCTCTCTCTCTCTCTCTCTCTCTCGCACACACACACACGGCAAACAGAAGCCGGATTATCTCCTGCTGTGTCATATGCCAGAGACTGTCGGCCCGTTGTTAGGTCGTGCGTGTCATGCCTGTCTGTGTCATGTGTGTGTCAGGTCAGATTGTGTCGTATTTACTGGTATCATAAGCAGGTGTGTCGTGAGTACGTGTGTGTGTTAAGGCATCATGGCGACAACATACATACATACATACATACATACAATACATACATACATACATACATACATACATACATATACATACATACATACATACATACATACATACATACATACAGAACATTTCGCTCTACGTGACACAGGAACCAGATAAATATGACCTCACATGACAGGACGAAGACAAGTCTGGCCAATCACACAGTAGGGCATAGCCAAGACAACCCAATCAGAAGGCAGAGCGTGGTTATGGACAGACCAATCACAATGCATTAATAAAACTCTAGGAAAATGGCGGGGAAAGTCCCGTACTGTACATGTTTCCTTCTAGCTGTTTAATAACATGTACTCAACGCCTGAGGCTCATAAACATTATATTGAATTCGTTATCTTTTTTACATTGTGTGGTTGTTTGTTATATCTCAGTGATGTGTTACGGTCTGGGTGTTACGTGTGTTATTAGGTTGTGACGGAGGAACAGGTCAATGAGGTCACGTTATTATTATTATTTTTTTTTTTAAAGAAAATTTAATCTTAGAGTTGTAGGTTTATAATAAAATAACAACGACAGCGACAACAACAATAACAATAATAATAATAATAATAATAATAATAATAACAATAATAACAATAACAACAATAATATTAATAATAACAATAATAATAACATTAATAATAATCACTAGGGTCAAGTAACATTAACCCATCTCACACAAACATCATTAATCAACAACTGTTCATAAAATGTTTTGTAGTGCAGGTATCATTAAGTCAGGGCGTCAGATCTGAGTACCGCAGCTATCAGTTCCTCAAGACACGAGCTGAGGCGTAAAAGATCCTCACTAGGGACGTATATATGGAACAGTATAACAACATACTTCAACGAGTATACTTTAGTCGCCAATGTAATTTTGCCCTTAGAGAGACAACTGGTTAAACATTAAGTAGATCGGGATGCTGTGTAAGCTTGTATAGAGGTGGTCTTGGTAGAGTATAGATGGTCGCTTGTTACGGTGACACAAGTGGACGATGACTAACAACTCACCATGACCCTGAGTGTGTGTGTTACGTCTTGGTCCTCTGTTATATCCAATGAGCGTCTTCCTCCTTAACTTGTGAGGTGATAGAAGTAATGGGAAGGTCGGATGGTATAACCGTCCCTGTGAGGTGGAATGGTATACGTTTATCTACAGTAGGTGTTGTGGTGGTGGATGAGGTGTGTTGTGGTGGTGGATGAGGTGTGTTGTGGTGGTGGATGGATGAGGTGTGTTGTGGTGGTGATGGATGAGGTGTGTTGTGGTGGTGGTGGATGAGGTGTGTTGTGGTGGTGGATGAGGTGTGTTGTGGTGGTGGATGAGGTGTGTTGTGGTGGTGGATGAGGTGTGTTGTGGTGGTGGATGGATGAGGTGTGTTGTGGTGGTGATGGATGAGGTGTGTTGTGGTGGTGGTGGATGAGGTGTGTTGTGGTGGTGGATGAGGTGTGTTGTGGTGGTGGATGAGGTGTGTTGTGGTGGTGGATGGATGAGGTGTGTTGTGGTGGTGATGGATGAGGTGTGTTGTGGTGGTGGATGAGGTGTGTTGTGGTGGTGGATGAGGTGTGTTGTGGTGGTGGATGAGGTGTGTTGTGGTGGTGGATGAGGTGTGTTGTGGTGGTGGATGAGGTGTGTTGTGGTGGTGATGGATGAGGTGTGTTGTGGTGGTGGATGAGGTGTGTTGTGGTGGTGATGGATGAGGTGTGTTGTGGTGGTGATGGATGAGGTGTGTTGTGGTGGTGATGGATGAGGTGTGTTGTGGTGGTGATGGATGAGGTGTGTTGTGGTGGTGGATGAGGTGTGTTGTGGTGGTGATGGATGAGGTGTGTTGTGGTGGTGGATGAGGTGTGTTGTGGTGGTGATGGATGAGGTGTGTTGTGGTGGTGATGGATGAGGTGTGTTGTGGTGGTGGATGAGGTGTGTTGTGGTGGTGGATGAGGTGTGTTGTGGTGGTGGATGAGGTGTGTTGTGGTGGTGGATGAGGTGTGTTGTGGTGGTGATGGATGAGGTGTGTTGTGGTGGTGGATGAGGTGTGTTGTGGTGGTGGATGAGGTGTGTTGTGGTGGTGGATGAGGTGTGTTGTGGTGGTGATGGATGAGGTGTGTTGTGGTGGTGGATGAGGTGTGTTGTGGTGGTGGATGAGGTGTGTTGTGGTGGTGGATGAGGTGTGTTGCGGTGGTGGATGAGGTGTGTTGTGGTGGTGATGGATGAGGTGTGTTGTGGTGGTGATGGATGAGGTGTGTTGTGGTGGTGATGGATGAGGTGTGTTGTGGTGGTGATGGATGAGGTGTGTTGTGGTGGTGGATGAGGTGTGTTGTGGTGGTGGATGAGGTGTGTTGTGGTGGTGATGGATGAGGTGTGTTGTGGTGGTGGATGAGGTGTGTTGTGGTGGTGATGGATGAGGTGTGTTGTGGTGGTGATGGATGAGGTGTGTTGTGGTGGTGGATGAGGTGTGTTGTGGTGGTGGATGAGGTGTGTTGCGGTGGTGGATGAGGTGTGTTGTGGTGGTGATGGATGAGGTGTGTTGTGGTGGTGATGGATGAGGTGTGTTGTGGTGGTGGATGAGGTGTGTTGTGGTGGTGATGGATGAGGTGTGTTGTGGTGGTGGATGAGGTGTGTTGTGGTGGTGGATGAGGTGTGTTTGGTGGTGATGGATGAGGTGTGTTGTGGTGGTGGATGAGGTGTGTTGTGGTGGTGGATGAGGTGTGTTGTGGTGGTGTTGCGTGTAAACAAGAAGCTGTGCCTCTCGCCTTTATTACGAGATTATCCACGTGATGCTTATTAAAAATTAAAGATGACAAAACACATACAATTTTACGGAATTCGTGAACTTTAAAGCGTGGAGGACAAGAATTTTCCCAGAGATATCAAAATTCAAGTGTGTTGACATAACCACTAATCATGGCTGGCAACAGTAAACCCTGTGGTGATCTCTGACCTCAATAACAAACAACAAAGTACATGTTCCTAGAAGGTTGACCCACTAGGTACCCGGCGTCAAGTTTCCCGCTTTTGGTTTTTTTTGTGAGGCTGACGTCTCTAGCGCACAACACCGTCTTATGGTGCCGCCGCCTGTGGCGACCATTGCTACGTGGCCTTGAAACCTTCCTCTGGGCTCTCTACCAGACCCTCTCCTCACTCCCTCTCCCTCTACACCCTTCATTGAGCGACTCTCACGTACCCATGAAGGCTGGGTACGCCGCGTCGTTCTTCGTCAAGGCGATCGGTTGTTTGTTGCCCTGCACGGTGAGGACGTGAGAGAGAGCGTCAGGAAGCCGCCTCTCCTCTCACACATACACATTAATAAGTGACAACGTTCCTCTTGCTTAGCTACTGGCGCGGAACTGAAGATTGTTTGGGGGGAATAAAACGTGAAAAAAACCCTGAAGAAATATCCTCATAACGGATCTCTCTATGAGTGTACCCTGTGTCGAGTGTTTCCGGTGTGTGTGTGTGTGTGTGTGTGTGTGTGTGATGGAAGTCTTTTGACACGGTCTTTCCTACTGATCCCTCTTAGCAAAATTCCCAAGGTCTTTCCTGTACACTCAATGAAGGTTTTTAAAGAAAAACTTTTGTATCCTGTGAAGGTCTTATGGCTGTCACATAATGAAAACGGATGTCTTGCCTCTATAGGAATAATAATAATAATAATAATAATAATAATAATAATAATAATAATACTATCACCATCACACTCGGCCATCCCTCACCCCATAATCACCACAACAAACACTTCGGTAATAATCTTCAATTTTGTTTAATATAAGCCAAGATATACTGATCGCTCGTTTAAGATCAGGTGCTAAAATATTTGTGATTTTGGTAATTAAACGTACTAATGTTTCTTGGGTTAATTATTGTGTAAACATTGGATTAGTTTATGTTAAATTATCGTCCTGAAAGGCTGAAGTTTCTCTAGGATTACAGTATGTCGTTCTTACCTCCTGATATACGCTAGAATATAAATGGATCTGGAGGCTGAGTGGATACACATAATCCTCCCACTCGTCTCCTACCTGAGGGTGGCTGCCTCGATCCCGGGGCTCTTGTGGTCCACCCAGCTGTAAACAATTGTGGAAGTGAAGACGGTCGAGTGCAGTGCCCGTCAAGCTGCCTCCTTGTGTACCGAAGTCTTTCTTTAATGTGTTTTATCCACATTGTCCCTCATGTGTAGTCATGCCTATGGGACCCACTGTCACTTTCATTAAATTTGACCTATAGTGTACTGTACGGGGTCCGCTTTCTGCTGAATAAAATCGTTTTCGTTAGCCAAATAAAATATTAAATTATGGCGTCCCTATACCGAAGAGGTTCAACTACTTTACCAGATGAACACCATAAAATTTACTTCTATAAATAAATTCAACAACTATAAAAAAGTCTCGGTGTTTGGGAATTTCTTCAAAAATTTCACTTGGTTCAGATGTCAACAAGTCACCTGGTCCCAATGAGATATTTGCCAGAGTATTAAAGGAATGTAAGGAAGAGCTTAGTATGCCCTTAGCAAAGTTGTTTAACATGTCCTTAAAAACAGGTGTAGTACCAGAATCCTGGACTCCTGGAGGATAGCGAATGTAATACCGATTTTCAAGAAGGGGGATAGATCACTATCCTCTAACTACCGCCCAATCAGCCTAACATCAATAGTAGGCAAATTACTGGAATCAATCATTTCAAACTCTATTCGAAACCACCTGGAAAAGCACAAGTTGATCAATGATTCCCAACATGGGCACTAGGAACCTTGAGTATAGAGACAGGTTAAAGCATCTTAATTTGCACTCCCTCGAGAGACGTAGAGCGAGGGGCGACCTGATAGAGGTGTATAAGTGGAAGTCAGGGCTAAACAAAGGGGACATTACAAAGGTACTCAAACTATCCAACCAGGAGCGAACTCGTATAAGTGGAAGTCAGGGCTAAACAAAGGGGACATTACAAAGGTACTCAAACTATCCAACCAGGAGCGAACTCGTAACAATGGTTTTAAATAAGACAAATTTAGATTTAGGCGCGAAATGGGTAAACACTGGTTTGGAAACAGAGTAGTGGATGAATGGAACAAGTTACCAAATATCATCATTAACTCGAATACGCTGAATAGCTTCACACATAGGTTGGATGCTTATATGAGCAACAGGGGTTGGGTGTAAACGGGACTGCCCAGTATGGGCCAATAGGCCCGCTGCAATTTTCTCCATTCTTATGTTCTTATGTTAATACTGCAGCTCTCGGTGAGTGAGGG
The DNA here is from genome assembly GCA_958450375.1 of Homarus gammarus. NCBI lineage: Eukaryota > Metazoa > Arthropoda > Malacostraca > Decapoda > Nephropidae > Homarus > Homarus gammarus. Next base: position 247,414 of record CAUDMG010003527.1, on the reverse strand, counting down.
AGTCAGAAGGTGTAGGGCTGTGTCGGGTCTTGTACTCTACCTCATGGAGTTCTTAAGCTTGTAGATAAGTAAGGAAGTTTGTTGGAATTAAATAAATCTTGAAGTGAAATTATTATTAATGTTATTATTATTATTATTATTATTATTATTATTATTATTATTATTATTATTATTAACAGTGTATGGTTAATCTGAGTGGACGTCGAGGCTCCATCAGGGACGTGGGAGGGAGGGAGGAGGAAACAACAGGGGAGGGAGTGGCCAAGACTCCCTTAGGAGACCACGCCCTCCCAAGCCACACTCCCCGCCACGCAACACCTTGACCCTCCCCCACCTACTCTCACCACACCACATCTACTCTGTAACCCTTTTTTGCGCTCCCGCTCAAAGGATGAATATGGGGGTGCACAATAAAGTAGCTGTTGCTCACGGCAAAATTCAATTTAAATTCACCTTAAACCATATGTCCTCACACTACCTCCTCCTGCCACCTCCCCCTACCACCTCTCCCTACCACCTCCCCCTACCACCTCTCCCTACCACCTCCCCCTACCACCTCTCCCTACCACCTCCCCTTACCACCTCCCCCTACCACCTCCCCTACACCACCTCCCCCCTACCACCTCCCCTTACCACCTCCCCCTACCACCTCCCCCTACCACCTCCCCTTACCACCTCCCCTCAGCAACAGGTCTCCATCCCTCCCTCCGTCAAACACGAGACGTAGCGCCACCTAGCGACAGAACCTCCACACGACAGACAGACAAATAGACAGACAGACCATCCCTCACGCGCTTTCCTCTACCCTCCCTACCCTTCCCCTCTGTCTCCTAGGCAACAGCTCACAGGCGTTCACGTGTTTGCTTTTGTGTCGTAAACCTCAGAGGGGAGAGGGGGGAGGGGGAGAAGGGATAGAAAAAGGGGTAGGAGGGGAGAGTGACAGGAGGAGGTAGCAACAGTAGTAGCAACAGAAATAATAACGGTAACAACAGTACAACAGTAGGACGGGAATAAGAGGGTATAGGTTGTAGCTGTAAAATTAATAATGAATGTGATGATGTGACCTTGTATGTGTGTGTGTGTGTGTGTGTATCTCACCTATTCCACGTGTATGTCTCTTCCATTCCCTTTTCTTTAATTAGCCGCTACACACACACACACACACACACACACACACACACACACACACACACACACACACACTATGTATCGACGTGGTGTCTCGCAAACATAGAAGGATATCTGTACAACACTTTACATATATCAATTTATTTAAACTTATACAAACAGCAACTCTGATACTGTCACCATCTGTAGGATACTGTCACCACATGTAGGAACCGGTCACCACATGTAGGATACTGTCACCACCTGTAGGATACTATTACCTCATGTAGGATACTGTCACCATCTGTAGGATACTATTACCTCATGTAGGATACTGTCACCATCTGTAGGATACTATTACCACATGTAGGAACCTGTCACCACCTGTAGGATACTATTACCTCATGTAGGATACTGTCACCATCTGTAGGATACTGTCACCACCTGTAGGAACCTGTCACCACCTGTAGGATACTGTCACCACCTGTAGGATACTGTCACCACCTGTAGGATACTATTACCACCTGTAGGAACCTGTCACCACCTGTAGGAACCTGTCACCACCTGTAGGATACTATTACCTCATGTAGGATACTGTCACCATCTGTAGGATACTGTCACCACCTGTAGGAACCTGTCACCACCTGTAGGATACTGTCACCACCTGTAGGATACTGTCACCACCTGTAGGATACTGTCACCACCTGTAGGATACTATTACCACCTGTAGGAACCTGTCACCACCTGTAGGAACCTGTCACCACCTGTAGGATACTGTCACCATCTGTAGGATACTGTCACCACCTGTAGGATACTGTCACCACCTGTAGGATACTGTCACCATCTGTAGGATACTGTCACCACCTGTAGGATACTGTCACCACCTCTCACACTCGGCCTACACGACTGCTCTACACAAGGACTTATTTATGCAACAAATTTAACATAGAGAATCCTTAAGAGTTAAAATAATCGGCCTGTAGTATATATCACCCCCAGATATTAACCCCCAAACAGTGAAGGTAACTCGAATAATAAAGTCATGTGGTAATGCCATTGATAATATTGATAAAAACAACTGTATTTTCCTTTTATTTGTCAGCTTAAATCACATGTTGCAAGTTAAGTTAGTTTGGTTAGGTTAGGCTAGGTTAGGCTAGGTTAGGTTTGGTTAGGTTAGGTTAGGTTTGGTTAGGCTAGGTTAGGTTAGGTTAGGTTAGGTTATTTGTAAGTTACGACACCAGTGATTGCTTCGTGCTCAGTCAACAACATAAATTCTCAATGGTGATATTTTGCAACTTAATATATAATGTAAATTGAGGATTAGGATGTCGATTTATGCCAAGGTCTGGTAGGCGTAGGTGAGGCATAAGTCTGTGTCTGTGACGGCGGTATAACAGACAAGTGGCGGGAAAAAGACGGTTATTTCTGTTAATCACCAAAATAACGGACTTTAGTTTTCAACGGGATATTTGATAATTCTTTTACGTATACTGTCAATACTTTTTTTTTCGGTTAAAGTTTTTCAAGTTTAAACACACAAACTAATGCAATACTGTCTTCCTATTGGTCAAACAAGTGAGGGATAGAAATACAAAGCTAAATCGAGTCTTCCTATTGGTCAAACAAGTGAGGGATAGAAATACAAAGCTAAATCGCGTCTTCCTATTGGTCAAACAAGTGAGGGATAGGAAATATATAAGAGAAGGAAGAAGGTGGTGGAGAAGAGAGGGAAGAGGAAGAAAGAAAGAGGACGAAGAGAAGGTAAAGAGGAGGAAAGGGAAGAGAGACAACGCCTATCACGCTTACGAATAGCCTTAGATCACCTGAAGATTACCACCCCCAGGTTATTTCTCCTGATGATTTAATAACCTAATGCTACCTGGGAGAGTTAAGTTGGGTTACGTTAGGTTAGGTTAGATTAAACTGAGGAAGCTAGATTAGGTTAGGTTAGGTTAGCGTCTGAAGTTAGGTTAGATGAGGTTACGTTAGATTTGATTAGATTAGGTTAGGTTAGGATAGCTTAGATTAAGTTAGGTTAGGTTAGGATAGCTTAGATTTAAGTTAGGTTAGGTTAATATTGAGGTGTTAATAAGCTGGGGTGGCTTATCTTCAGGTAATAACCCCAACCTCGTGTATCAAGTGCTTCTATTAACACACACACACTCACACTTAACCAATCTTACCACTTGGGGAAACTGATTCTTGCAACACGAATGAAATAACTAGAGGCGGTAAGTTTACATTGGGGAACACACACACACACACACACACACACACACATACACACATACACACACACTAATTGTGCCAGGTCTTCACCACAGCGGGAGATATACGCCCCCCTGACACCTAATACCTGAACACAGAGAGAGAGAGAGAGAGAGAGAGAGAGAGAGAGAGAGAGAGAGAGAGAGAGAGAGAGAGTGAGAGAGAGAGAGAGAGAGAGAGAGAGAGAGATAATCCACCCTCAACCACCTCACACTCCCTCATAAAACACCTTTATACGGATCTTCACTGTGTTGACCCGAGGTTATAGTTAGGCTAGGTGAGTAGCTAAGAATAAGCAAATAAACACAGAGCAAATTGAACTAAATAGAATAAACACACACACACACACACACACACACACACACACACACAGCTGGGGTTGTGACCTTGTCTAAAAATATCACCATTGTATACTGATCTACTTCCATGTTACCCTCCTGCTTCTTCCTCCCCCTCCTCCTCTTCCTCCTCCCGTCCTCCTCTTCCTCCTCCCGTCCTCCTCTTCCTCTCCCGCCCTCCTCTTCCTCCTCCCGTTCTCCTCTTCCTCCTCCTCACCCTCCTCCTCCTCTTCCTCTCCCGTCCTCCTCTTCTTCCTACTCTTCCCTTTCTCTCCCTCTATTTTTCTCATTCTGTGCCTTCTCTTTTTTTCTCGTACTCTGTCTTCCCTTCTCTCATTTTTCCCTTCCACTTTCTCTTCTCCTTTTCCAATCCTCTTCCACCCTTCTCTCGTTGTCCTCCTTCATTTTCTTTTCCCTCCTCCTCATCCACCACTTCCTCCTGCTCTTCCTATTGCATTCGTCCCCCCCTCCCTTCATCTCTTCTCTGTGTGTGTGTGTGTGTGTTGATTAATCCTCAGTGTCACCTTACAATTATGTAACCTAACATAACCTAACCAAACATAACCTAACCTAACCAAACCTAACCTAACCTAACCAAACCTAACGACATAAACAACTACCAGATAATAATATACAGTAAAATATTCATCGTGTAATCCAACATAAATACGACCCACATATCTGAAGGTCAAAGGTCAAGGTCAACCATCTGATTACCTCGTCAAATTATGCATCAGCTAACCCGTTCTATATAAGGTCAGAAGTCAGTATTAATCAGATGGTCTCTGGCCTCGTGACCTCTTAACTAGAATGTGATTGGACCTTAACCATCTGGTGACCTTGACCTTAATCACAGGGGTTGTCCTAAAGAGTGTAGAGGTATGTGTGACGTCAAACTGTAGGTGTTTGTGATATGTAAATGTTTATAAATAGCTTAGATATGTGAACAGATACTAACATAGATACATACTAATATATTATGACAGTTAGTTATATACATATTAACATACTGGAATAATTAGATACATATTAACGTATTAAGACAGCCAGGTAGTGAGTTAGTCAGTTATAAACAAATATACTAAAGTAGTTAATTAGAGACACAATCAACAGACAACATTCTACTCACGTTACTCAACCAGGCGAGTAACATCTAATTCAGGGTGACACAGTTACTCCTGAGTGACCCAATTTAACGTCGTGGAGTTGAGTAACCCTGAATAACCTAGTTGACTATTGACCCTGATCGACTGTACGTGTTCCAGATTGGTGTCCAGGCTTAACCTAACCCCACCTAACCTTGCTTAACCTGATCTGTCCTAACCTTGCTTAACTTAATCGAACTTTATTTAAATTAACTTTCCCCTAACATTACCTTACTTAACCTAACCTACTCAAACTTTGCCTCACTTAACCTACCCCTTACATAACATGAGAGAGAAAGAGAGAGAGAGAGAGAGAGAGAGAGAGGGAGAGAGAGAGAGAGAGAGAGAGAGAGAGAGAGAGAGAGAGACCTTCCTACAAGACAACGTTACCTTCTCATATCATATTTTTTCAAGTACCCTTCACCACCGTAATACTAGACCCAGGAGCTCACTTGGCCTTTAAGGATGTGTCCAGAAGGTAAGAAATACTATCCTTTAACCCTGAAAAGTTAGCCCTTATGTCTCAGCTTCCCAGCGTCGTCAATCATCGGGTTGTTTACATCAGTCAGCTGTGAATACTTTAATGGTTTGTTTACGTTTAGTCAGGTGTGAATTAAAGGGATCGATTGATTGTTTACATATTCGATCTCCGAGGTAATGGATATATTATTGTTGTGATGTTTATATTGCAATGGTAATAATAATAATAATAATAATTAACGGTTTATTGAAAGAGCTTGGCAGCCAGAAGGCTGAAAATATACAGTTACATATTTGGGGAGTGGGTTACGAATTACAAATAATATACAAGTAACATAAGTGACACAAATAAGACATATAATAACTTAGATGGGGAAAAACTCAAACTACAGTTCATTTCAACATAGTGACAGTGTTACAGTATTACAAGTTATTGATAATTTTTACAATGGTTGGGACTGGGCTGTTCTTATAGCGATCAGTTCGTGCACGTATGGGCTGGATGCGGTTGTGGTGTCGCACAGCAATTCTCGGACAAGGGATCTCAGGTGGTAGTAGGAGCCGGTGTCGGGGATGGTGTAGAAGCTTCTTACCAAATTTGCAGATGAGGTCGTGGTGATGGTCAGTGAGAGTCGAAAGGGTCAGTGTGTTGAGCGCTTCTTGATATGTGGAGTAGGAGGGGGAGAGAATAATCTTGCATGCCCTCTTTTGCACTTTTTCTAGGTGTTTACGTTGTGTGGCATTTAGGGAGGAAGACCAGGTGGGGGAGGCATAGGTGAGCTTGGGAAGTATGAATGTTGTGTAAACACTGAGGAGCTCGTGTGCAGGAACTCCGAGGGACTTGAGTCGGCGGAGGAGGTGAAGACGGAAACTGGAGGATTTGACAACTTCATTGACGTGTGGTTTCCAATTTAGTTTGTTGTCTATGGTGACGCCGAGGAGCTTCGTGGAATCTACAACCTGGAGTGTGTTCGGACCTAGAGTAATGGAAGGAGGTGGGACAATGTCGGAGGAGAGGTTGATGTGCATAACCATGGTCTTGGTATGGTTGATGGTGACATGGTTGTTGGTGGCCCAGTTGTGGAGACTGTTCAATAAATCCTGAAGGGCGGTATAGTTGGGAGCAGAATTGTTGACGCTGATCCCAATGGTGGAGTCGTCGACATATTTCCAGCGAGCAGGGGTTTCTCTTAGGGCATCATTGATGAGCATAAGGAAGCAGAGTGGTCCCATCTTGGTGCCTTGGGGGACGCCACAGGTGAGTGACTGAAAGGTGGAGACAGCCCCTCGGAAGCGTACAGCTTGGCGTCGGTCACTGAGGAAGTCTGTAAGCCATGGTATGAGGCTTCTTCGAAGCCCGAGGTCAATAGCTTTGTTGATGATTATATTGTGGTCGACTAGGTCGAACGCTTTAGTGAAATCAATGAAGGCGACAGCTACAGACGTTTTTCGTTTCTCGAGATGGCGGTATATGTAATCGAGAAAGCTGACAAGACAGTGAGTGGTGGAGGAAGTTTTCATGTTGCCAAATTGCTGAGGGTCTACGACTCCTGCAATATCAGCATAAGCCCAGTCGAACACAAAACTTTCACAGATTAGGCTGGGTATTGGGGTGATTGCAATAGGTCGTAGCTGATTTAAGGATTGTGGGCTGGTTGACTTGGGCACTGGTGATACATAAGAGGTTTTCCAGTCAGCTGGGCATCTGGCTTGACTGAGAGAAGCATTGATGATGGAGCAGAGGGGTTTAGCAAGCTCCGGGGAGAACTCCTTGAAGAGTTTCATTGGTAAGTCAATGGGGGTGGTAGAGCGTTTTAATTTTAGTTTGTCCAGGCGTTTTGCTACGTCAAATTCTTCTACTAAGTCAGTGGGAAGGGGGGCTGGTAGGTAAGCAGGGAGAGTGGTTGTGTCAAGCCGTGGGAGCGTCTGGCATATAGTAGCGAAATGGTTATTTGTTTGCTCAGCTGCGTCAACACTAGTGAGATGGCTAAGGAAGGGGAGGGGGTGTGTCTTATTGTTTAGTCCACAGAGTTCTTTAAGCTTACCATACCATTGACTGATGTTGGTCTGCTTCAGGTGTTGTAATTTGGTTGGGTAGTGGGACTTCTTTGCAGTGCGTATTTCGCGGATGACTCGGTTGCGAAGTGACCTGTAGCGGATGTGGTCATTGAGATGAAAGGCTCTGTCTCTCTGTTGCATAAGTCTTTTGATCCGAGGTGTGATCCAGGGCAAGTCAGCTGGGTGAGATCTGACGGACTTCTCGGGGAAGAAGTGGTGGTGAGCTTGCGTGGTGGTGTTGGTATAATTTATCCATTTGGTTTCCACGTCATCCACGCTAAGTACTTCAGTCCAGGGATGGTGAACTATCCACTGCCCGAAGAGGCGCACTGCAGAGTCAGTAATCGGCCTGTAGGTCTTGATGTAGGGTCTCTGTACTTGAGTGGGAGTGGCAGCTGGGGACCAGAGCACTGATAAGTGTGTGCTACACCCGATAGGAGGCATTGGTTGAGGTGGTTGGTACTGGTCCGCTAAGTCAGTTAAGATAAGGTCAAGGGTATTTTGACCGTGTGTGGGGAAGGTCACAACTTGTGATAGTGATAGCTGGTCCTGGATATCAGTGGTGTCAATTTCATTTAAATCCCCACATAATACTGTGTGTGTGTGTGTGTGTGTGTGTGTGTGTGTGTGTGTGTGTGTGTGTGTGCTTGGGGGGGGGAGGGGTTGTTTCATCTACATCCTATTTATTTCTTCGTCTCTCTTCTCTCTTTCGTTTCTCAGATTGTTGACACATCTCTCGTTAGTGTGTTTCTTGTCTCTCCGTGTCTCATCTCATGTTCCCTATTCTCTTATCTTCGTTGTATCTTATTCCTCCATCTGTGTGTCTCTTCGTTTGTCTTTATCTCTCTCTTTCTCTGTCGTAATTCTTCCTTATCTCTCACACACACACAGTCACACACACTCACTCACACTGATTAGTCCTCAAGTAGAATATGACTTCTACTGTATATGAACCACTACCCTACGTGGCAGTGAACGGCGACATCACCCCACATGACTCTGACCTATATATACCGTTAATGAATATGATGTATTTCTTTGTGTATGAACCTCTGTCCTGTGTGGCAGTGAGAAGTGATACCACCCTCCGTGTCAAGAACCTGACTGAATTACTCACAATAGGCAAACTGTACTACAAGCTCTGCCAATAAATTTGTTACCCGAATATCTCTTTCTGTTTATACCTCTTACGAATCTCTCACCTTTCCTACATCTCACCTTTTTTCTCTCAATATCTCCAACCCTAAATCTCAAAACCTCTCATTATCTCCCTCATAGACCACCACCAGCGCCTCCTTCGCCCCTGCAACACTCACTACTTAACCACAACCAATCGTACTTAATAACTAAACCACAAGATAAATACTTCAGTTACGATCCCCTAACAAGATATTAACCCCCTTCCCCCTTCTTACATCCCTCCCCTACCCCCTCCCTCCTCCTCCCCCTGCTGTGTGGGTAAATCGTCATGGATTACAGGGCGCGTAAGTCAGAAGCTGCGTCCCTCCTGTAGTTACAACACCGCCGGCAGGATTCTTAAGAGCCCCAGCATTAGAATTCATGATGACGGAACAGTGATCCTAACTCAACACATAAACTAAATTCTTCCTTATGTTAAAGATCAACTCAAGAATAATTTTATCTGTATTTTTTTACATAAGAAAATTGACAATAAGCAAAAAAATCTTGGCGTAGTTTAGGTTAGGTGTCCCCTTTCATGCCTCAAGTCTCCGAGGTGTGACGTCATCAGAGGCACGTTCGTCAACACTCTCCCCTCATAGTAAACAAACACAATGGTAACTCCAGTACACTCACACTGGATTAACTTATATGGGAATTAAACAGTATATTACAACTGAGACAATACGGTGTAGTTGTGAGGTGTTGATCAAAACTTAAATTACTTTGAGGTAACTATGTGTACGTACAAACCAACAGACAGACAGACAAAATGAAATTACGAAGTTCTAAAAAAAAAGCAACAGAATTTGACGTCTTACAGTGAGTCACAAGTGTCTTATGCCTGTGCCAAGTGTGTTATGACAAGTGAGTGTCAAGGGTCTTATGACAGAGTGAATGTTAAGCGTTATATAAGTGTCAGATGTCTTAAGGGACCTCCGCTAGGTTAAGTCAATGACCCAGTAACCACACACCTCGGCGTTGTGTTTTTATGAAGCCTCTTCTGCTGCCACTCCTTCAGGTTGACACATGACACCTCCACTATGTGTGTGTGTGTGTTGACGGACTGTGTGGCCTCTGCGACTAGTGTAGGAGAGAGAGAGAGAGAGAGAGCATATGACTGTATCCTCGTTGTTTATTACTTCAGTAGAGGCCAACGTGGAGGTAATGAGGCCCCAGGAGAGGTTGGTGTTAGCATGAAGAGCTCTGGTGGTAAGCGTTCACGTCTAATGTGGTGTTACAGAGGACCTCACTCTACACCTCCTGTCCGCTAATTATATACCGAGTTTATAGTTGTCTTTATACCATATTTGAGTCTCTTATATAGATGAGCTTATATAATAATACTTTATATTATATATGTGGGTATTAATAGTCTAAATAAGTGTAAATGTAATCAAATATCAAGATAATCATGTTTCAAGTGGTTCTTTATATTCTACGTAAGGGGTTTGGGGTTAGGGGTTCAGAGGTTCGGTTTCGGAGTTCGGAGGTTCGGGTTCGAGGTTCGGGGGTTCGGAGGTTCGGGGTTCAGAGGTTCGGGTTAATAGCTCGGAGTTGGGGGTTCGTGTTTCAGGGTTCAAGGTTCTGGGTTTAGGTTCAGGTTACCAATATTACGTTTCAGACCTGATCTTCAAGGCTATGTTAGTCTCAAACTCCCAAAGGAAAATGTCAGGACCACAGGACCACCAGTCAGGACCATTTATCAGGACCACCCGTCAGGACCACCAGTCAGGACCATTTATCAGGACCACCCGTCAGGACCACCAGTCAGGACCATTTATCAGGACCACCCGTCAGGACCACCAGTCACGACCATTTATCAAGACCACCCATCAGGACCACCAGTCAGGACCATTTATCAGGACCACCCGTCAGGACCACCAGTCAGGACCATTTATCAAGACCACCCATCAGGACCACCCGCCAAGACCAATTACAGGTCAGGCTAATTGAGAGAACCTGTTTTGGATCACCTGATGATTAAACACCGTAACCTAACCTAACCTAACCTAACCTAACCTTCTCCACTTGTCAAGATATCGCCCTGGATTACGATAAGATAGTGCCTTTACAGCTAAGTAAATTCAGAGAGACAGCGAGACAGAGAGAGACAGAGAGACAGAGAGAGAGAGAGAGAGAGAGAGAGAGAGAGAGAGAGAGAGAGACCTCCCTGCAGTGTGTCATGTTCCGGTTTCGGTGACAATGACAACACACGTTTTCCACATGACAGCCGGTAAGCCTTCGTGACGCTGTCGGCACCTTCACCCGAGACCCTCCAGTGAAGGCCTCCCAAGGGTGAAGAGACGCTCGGGAAGGTAAGTCTCTCAAGGGTGAAGAGACACTCGGGAAAGTAAGTAAGTATCTCTCAGGGGTGAAGAGACACTCGGGAAAGTAAGTAAGTATCTCTCAGGGGTGAAGAGACACTCGGGGAAGTAAGTAAGTATCTCTCAGGGGTGAAGAGACACTCGGGAAAGTAAGTAAGTATCTCTCAGGGGTGAAGAGACGTTCGGGGAAGTAAGTATCTCTCAGGGGTAAAGAGACACTCGGGAAAGTAAATAAGTATCTCTCAGGGGTGAAGAGACACTCGGGGAAGTGAAAGCCAGAGAAAGTATTGAGACATAAATGTAGAGGAGAAAGTTTTCCTATACAGCTTCGATATGAAAAACAATATCCGATCCATGAGATAGAGAGATAGAGAGATAGATAGAGAGATAGATAGAGAGATAGAGAGATAAATTGTTAGAGAGACAGATAGTTACATCAACAGATAGATAGATAAATAGACAGAAAGACAGACAGAGAGACTGACAAATGGACACGACTTTATGCCTGAGAACAGAGTGTGTGTAACGAGGGTTCGAACCAGTGAACAAGGTAATTGAGATATGAGTTGAGTAAATTGTCCCCCCCCCCCCTCACCCCTCCCTCCCACTTTCCCAACTCTCCCTCTCTCTCCGTCCATCCGTCCCTCCCACCGTCCCACTCACCCTCTTTCCGTCCGTTCCTTAATCCCACCGTCCCATCTATCCACTCTCCTCCACGTGACTTGAATACCTATGAAATTATCCAATATTCCTCAGATTAATCAACAAATTAACTAATTCAATTACTCAACTAATCCTCTCACTACTTATTCGTTTGTGATAAATCCGGTCTTGAAAAAAAACAAAATAAGTATCCCTCATAATGGACGAAATATATTCCTTCAGTTAAGTAAGGAAGGAAGGAAGGAAGGAAGGAAAGGGATGGGGCTTAGTTTGACTCCTCCGCCAACCTAACATCCACACTTTCAGTAAGGTCAGTAAGGTCAGGAAGGAAGGAAGGAAGGAAGGAATGGGTCTTAGTTTAACTTCTCCGTCACCCCAACATCCACCCGCCTCAGCCAGACCAGGTGTGAGGAGATGATTACAGGTGTGGTGTGTATACCTGGTGAAAAGGTAAACATAAACAATAACTTACCCACGCCTGGTCCACGCCTTTATATACACGCCTTCTCTACCCTAGGGCCTCACCAGAGTACCCCTGACACCCCTTAACCCCAGCCCACCTTATACTGACCTCCCTCACCCCCAGCCCACCTTATCCTGACCCCCTTAACCCCCAGCCCACCTTATACTGAACCCCCGACCTCCAGTTTACCTTATCCTGACCCCCTTAACCCCCAGCCCACCTTATCCTGACCTCCCTCACCCCCAGCCCACCTTATCCTGACCCCCTTAACCCCCAGCCCACCTTATACTGACCTTCCTCACCCCCAGCCCACTTTATACTGACCTCCTTCACCCCCAGCCCACCTTATACTGAACCCCCGACCTCCAGCCCACATTATACTGACCTCCCTCACCCCCAGCCCACCTTATCCTAACCCCTTTAACCCCCAGCCCACCTTATCCTGACACCCTCACCTCCTAACCCACCTTATCCTGACACCCTCACCTCCTAACCCACCTTATCCTGACACCCTCACCTCCTAACCCACCTTATCCTGACATCTCCTTACCCCTCCCCCCGGACACACCTTATCCGCTCTCTGAAGGATGCGCGTCACAGATTCTAAGGATTAATTTTTTATACGTGTTTTAATTCTTGGGATTCACTAATCATTAAATCCAAACCTTGAAGAAGAGCCAATCCTAAATTATCCTAACTTAATTATACTACATTACTTAACTATTCACACTATATATCCACTTGAAGTTATTAAGATGACCAATATGGCTACAATATATCTCCAAGACTCGACCATAAACAGATTTTTTTTCATCGTAAAAAAAAAAAGGACAAAATTCTCTTAAATTCTCAACCACGATTTCTAGGAGATATTTTACGATGAGAAATTTTCCTTAACTGATGCAATGAACGATGATAGGCAAGATGGCGTTCAAATTACACGAAGAGTAATGTCATTATATGCATTTTCCTTTCTCTCATGGGGGGATGGGGAGAAGAAATCCTTTTATAAATCTGTAAAATCTGGAGTGAGTAATAGGGTGTGTTCAGGTGTGTTGGGGGGTGTGTTTGGGTGTGTTGGGATATGCACTGAGGTGTCTTGGGGTGTGCTGAAGTGTGTGGGGGTGTATTAAGGTGTGGTTCAACGTCGTCACAGGTGTTGTAAAAACCAGAAACATCCAGAAGCTGTAATGAACAAATTGTTATATAAGATCTAGGTTATGTTGTGCTCTTAGGGCAGGTATAGTGGAGGTGGGCGGAGGTGGGTGGGTATGTGTTTGTGGGTGGGTGTATGTTGGGGGGGGTGGTAGTGATGATGGAGGTATGTGGGAAAGTGTACGCGGATGTGTATGTGTGGAAGTGGGTGGGGAATGTTTGTGTGGATGTGGAAGTGGGTGGGAAATGTTTGTGTGGATGTGTGTGTGTATGTGGAAGTGGGTGGGAAATGTTTGTGTGTGTATGTGTGTGTGTGTGGATGCGGGTGTGTGTGTATGCTAGGTGGTAGAGGTTTGTGGTAAAGTATACAGTATGTGCGTGAGTCTGGGTCTGTGTGCGTGTGTATTTGCGTGAGGGTTAAGGAGACGTGAGAAAAATAGGTAAGTGTGAGAGAGAGAGAGAGAGAGAGAGAGTGTGTGGGTGTGTGAAAGTTAATAAGTATGCTTGGGTAGAAGTAAGTAAAGATGACTAAGGAAGATGTGGATATGTGATGCATTAATAATAATAATAATAATAATAATAATTAACGGTTTATTGAAGGAGCTTGGCAGCCAGAAGGCTGAAAATATACAGTTACATATTTGGGGAATGGGTTACGAATTACAAATAATATACAAGTAGCATAAGTGACACAAATAAGACATAAGTGTGTGTGTGTGTGTGTGTGTGTGTGTGTGGTGAGACAACAATGGAAGAGGAAGCAGTAGAAGGAAGGAGACAAGACCTGAAGGGTAGAAGGTACTTACTCGTGGGTGATGTTGCTGGGGGCTGCCGGGTCAAGCATGAGGACGACGGGGCGGGGAGGGATAAAAAGAGAGAGAGAGAGAGAGAGAGAGAGAGAGAGAGAGAGAGAGAGAGAGAGAGATTGGAAGGGGCGTGCAAGGGGCGTGGTACCAAGACAGACAGGCAGACACAATACACCTAGATCTCAACAGACCTTCCTACTGTGTTTCCAGAACGACGACAAAAACTGGACCAGAGGAAGGTGTGTGTGTGTGTGTGTGTGTGTGTGTATGTATGTGTGTGAGTGTGTAAGTGTTGTGTAATTCTCTCTCTTTCTCTCCCTCCTTCATTCTCTCTTATTCCTTGCCGTGTTCTTCCTCAAGGTGTACCCCCGAGGCAGGTAAGCCAGACTCGTCAAAATGTAACAGTAGGAAACACAACACCAGTCTGACCTTCACGTCTTAGTTTGTTATTGTGTGCCATTACCCATCTGTCTTTCTTGACGTGATTTACATCCTAATTTTTTTTTTCAGGGGGATACGGGGGTGGGAGGTGAGGGAAGATGGGTAGGGGAGAGGGAGAAGGTGGGTGGGGATGGACAGGGAAAGGGGGAAGGGTGGTGGTGGACAGGGGACATGGAAAGGGGGGAAGGGGGATTGGGGGTGGGATAAGGGGGATAGTGAAGCAGCGTCTCAAGATACCCGAAGGACGTCCTCAGACCTCTTCTCTTCTCTTCTCTTCTCTTCTCTCTTCCTCACACTGGATGTTCTTCTGATTATTGTTATTTTTTTTTTGTTTCGTGTATTGCATTATCGTCTACTGACCTTCAAGTAGTGCCCCTCCTTCCCTCCTCCCTAATACACACACATACACATACACACACATATACATACATACATACATACATATACATACACATTCACAGACTCCTTCCCCCTACACACAAACACACCCACATACTCTACTTCCCCCCCAGACACACACTCTCTCTCTTCTTTCCCCCCCCGCCATACACACCCCCTACCCCCTCACACACACGAATTATCAAAGATCATTTCGTTAGTTTTCCCGTTAATTGGGCAAGAGAGAACGAGTTTAATTACAGTACAGAAATCTCCCATCTTCTCTCAATATCTCATTTGTCTCTTTGTCTCTCTCTCTCTATACGTTGGCTCACTCACTCACTCACTCACTCACTCACTCACTGACCGAGCAAATTGGAAGACTCGATGTTTGTAAATTTTTCCTTGTTTAAATAGGTCAGTATCTACCTTTACTGACTTGACGTGTATTTTTTTCACGTACGGAGGATGAGAGTCTAAGAGTTCAAGAGTCTTACGTGTATTTATAAGGCTAATCGTAAGGCTCGCCACGTTGTCCCTCGCGATGACTGAGAATTGAATGATCCTCCAGAAACCTAACCTAACCTAAACCTAATCTAACCTAACTTAACCAAACCTAACTTAACCAAACCTAGAGCAACCAAACCTAACTTAACCAAACCTAACATAACCAAACCTAACATAACCAAACCTAACGTACCTTCGACCAAGAGACAACGTGACGAGGTATATCAGTGTAGTATTAGCCTCGGTGTACATATTAATATAATCCTTACCCATCCTTCGGCCACCACCATACAGGATAAACGGTATCATGACCAACGTTATCTGTATGTTAATCCACTCTGTCGTCCACTTAGTTCCTTCCAAATCAATGATAAACAAAAATCAATATACACTTCCCCCCAAAAAATAAATAAATACATAAATAATTAAACATCTTTACGATTTTGTGTGAAACAATTATGACACAACAGACGAAGGATTTTGACAACCCTACTGAGACAACAGGAATCGTAGTGTTCATTTTGAAATTTATTGATCCACTCCGTAAGAATACTTTTTGGCGTGAGTGTACACAGCCCTCGACGTCATACCAAGAATAAAATTAAAAAAAAAACTAGAGTGTAATTTGTCACTCAAGTATAATTGTCTTTTCTTTTATTAACTGAAAACATACCTGAGATATTACCTGGACAAGCAAGCAAGCAAGCAAGGGATATGAGCAATAATTAGACCAACCACAAAGCACTTCCAATTCCCATGCGCTTTGTCTTGTCGCCTTGAGATGGAATGAAGGAATGAGGGAGGGAGGGAGAGTGCTGAGGGAAGGGAGAAATGAGGGTTGAAGGGGCAGGAAGGGAAGGAAGGAAGGAAGGAAGGAAGACGGGAGGGATGGAGGGAGGTGGGAGAGAGGGGATGGAAGGAAAGATGAAAGGAGGTAGGGAGGGAGTGGGATGGAGAGGGGGAGGAAGGAAGGCAGGAAGGAAGAGAGGAAGGAAGGAGGTAGGGATATGTTAGGGAGGAAGGAAGGAAGGAAGGAAGGAAGGAGGTAGGGAGAGCAGAGGAGATAGCAAACAATAAACTTTGGTCATCATAGATTTTGAAAATTCTCAAGGTCCGTGGATGTGTATTTTAAAGATTACATTTCCTGGGAAAGCTCCATAATTTAACATAAATCTCGAACAAATATTATAATTACTGGGTCCCCAAATAATCCATTCTTTGTGTAAACTTTTTTTTTTTTTTTTACAATAGAAATTTCAGAAGTCTAAAGTTCGTCGCAGAAAACAGCAACAATTCACATCCAACTGAGGTTTATCTCTATCTCTCTCTATCTCTCTCTCTCTCCTTCTTCGTCTTCTCTTTTCTTACTTTTTTCTTTGGTGAATGGCCCTGGTTCTTGAGACTCCACCCACTTACCTCCTCTTGCCCCAGATACCCACTTGGAATGTTGCCAGAACCACCCAAGGACCCTCTGGCCCAAGGGCTGGACCATCTTGACGAGGTTCACGTGTACCTGTAAGCCATCACCGAGTCTCTCATGTCTAGTAGCTGGCAACACTGTCATTACGTTTGTTTACTCGTTGAAGATTAATTACACTGTGATATGCAAGGCGCTACAATGTCTGTCTGTCTGTCTGTCTGTCTGTCTGTCTGCCTTAACTCACCTACTTTAAGACAAAAATCGTTCTAGTAGGGTAAACTCTTTCTCCCTTTTTCCTCTCTCCTTCTCTTCTTGTCTCACCTTCCATCATTCCCACTCGTCCTCTCTCCTTATCTGTCCTTACACACACACACACACATAGCCCGTATCCACCCTGCTGACGTATCGAACATCCCACAGCACCTGCAGGAGAGAGTAAAGAAGGCAGTACCTCCCCATCATGAGTCGTCTGTGTTATGCTACCAGCCTCAAGTACCACCATGATAACAGCTGATTGTATTTGCTTATGAGATGATGTCTGTGTGTTTGTTTGATAGGGTTTGTGAGGTGTGTGTTTATGCTTGTGTGTAGAACTGAGGATACCCCGACAAACACACACAGACACACACACACACACACACACACATAACAGGATCGTCAAAGCACATCAACTGGATAAACTCTAGGCGACAGCTGGTGATGGTGGTGGTGGTGATGGTAGTAGTAGTGGTGGTAGTGGTGATGGTAATGGTGGTAGTGGTGATGATGGTAGTGGTGGTGGTAGTAGTGGCGATGGTGGTGGTAGTGATGATGGTAGTGGTGACGGTGGTGGTAATGGTGGTGGTAGTGGTGGTCGAGAGTCTGGTATCTCTGTTAAATGACTATTCTCCCTCCATCTCTCTCCCTATCTCGTCTCTACTCTACCCTCTCTCCCTAATTATCTTTCTCACGTTGTCTCTCCTGTCTCTATCCTGTTCTTTCTCCTACTAACTCTCTCTCTCTCTCTCTCTCTCTCTCTCTCTCTCTCTCTCTCTCTCTCTCTCTCTCTCCTCCTTTACCTTCCTCTCTCCCTCACTTTCTGTTGCTTCTTCTAATATCACCTTCTCTCCCTCCTTCCCTCGTTATCTGCCTTCTCTCTCTGTCTCTATCACTTCTCCCTCTTTCCTTACCTCCCTCTCTCTGCTCTTACCCACTCCTCCCTCCCTCTCTCACTCGTTACCTACCTCCCTCTCTCCCTACCCACTCCACCTCCCTCTCTCCCTCGTTATCTACCTCCCTCTGTCCCTACCCACTCCTCCCTCCCTCTCTCCCTACCCACTCCTCCCTCCCTCTCTCCCTACCCACTCCTCCCTCCATTTCTCTCTCCCTCTCCCTCCCACAGGTAGAGGCGTCGGCTCTCAACATTAAGTTTAGCTCAAAATTAATAACTCGTTCTTGTACCTTACTTGTTGATGATGTAACAAATGTTTAACTTTAATCTGTGTAACATAAGACTTAACGATGTTTATGTCACCTAAAGACTGTTTATGTATTTCTATAATTTTTGTAATAATTGGCTGAAATATTGTTTTGATACGAGTGAAATAATCGTTCGTGTTTACGTTTTTGGAGAACATGATTGTGTGATTCGGTGGTGAAGGGGAAATACGCTCACCTCTTAACACTATGGCTCTGGTTCGATACGCAACGCACATGTATGGCATTCACTGTGAGATCTCTGTGAGTGTAATGGTATCTATAGTTCTGCCTGAAGCAATAATAATAATAATAAATACACACTATTATTACTATACATTAACGTTTGAGTATAAAAACGAAATTATTTAAAACACATCATAAATTTTTCTTTGTATTATTAAGACATTTACAGGTGAATTTTGGCCCAGCTGACAACTTTCAAAATGCTCTCTGAGTGGCCTGTTTCACGACTACCTTGAAAATGCTCTCTGAGTGGCCTGTTTGTTTACATACTACCTGCTGTCGTATGAATAAATTACTGACCACTTCAACCTGATGATTGGCCATGATAAGAATACCTACTACTTTTCTTACGATTGTGGTAGTTACTATGATAAAGAACATAGGGTAATAGTAAAGAGTTCACAGAGTTGTATGTCTCTGTAGAATAACACGGACTTCCATCTGATCGCTAGTGGTAGTGGTAAGTTAAGCCATTAATCCTCACACGTGAACAACATCTATCAGTCAGTTCAGGAAATTTACGCATTAATCAGAATGAACAAACCCAAAATTTAAAGGTTGAGTTAATATTCTTTTCTCTCTGTTTGTTCGTTCGCCAGTCTTTTGCCTGAGGTGGCGAACGTGTATGGCATAGGTGTGGTGCGTACACTGGCTACTACCGTCACCACCGACCTTATAGCTAGACGAGTTAAACGTCCCTCTTGCCCTCAAACCCTGGCGCCTCCACATGTGATTTAACAAACTTGTTCAATATAAAGTAAAAACAATGTGATATAATGATGCTTATACGATAATATTTAAGTTATTCCTAATAATGATAAGGAATAGAGAGCTGATGATAGTGGTACGGACATAATCACCCGAGTTAACCTCTTGAGAGCACCAAGTAGTGAAGCATTATTGGAACACTTATAATCACCTTGATATTGCTTACCTGTTCAACTTCATTAATTACATATTATTCATACCTCCATCGTAGTTATTCATTTATCTACTAATTATTTATATTAATTATACATCAGTAGGACACGTAAAGCTGCCGCACAATAATAACATTCAATTATTAATTTTTTTCTTTTGAAGTATCAGTGAGTGTCCCAGATAATGAGCAGAACGGTTGCCAAGGCGGCCAGCGATAATAACAGTAGTAGACTCTCAGGGTAATATTGTGCCACACCTTCAGCCAATAAGACCATAGTGTTTTTAAGGCCGTAAGCACTGTACACAGGCAGACAAACAACGTACGGACATTTGAGACCCTTTATCCAGGTCTTAAACGGGTCTGCTGGGACCTATTGAAACTGTGGCCCATTATAACTGAGACCAATTAGAACTGTGTCCCATTAGAATTGAACTACATAGAACTAAACCACAACAGAACTTCCACATTAGAACTGGGGCCCATTAGAACAGGGACCTATTGGACAGGTCACCCACTAATCTAGTATAATCGACCATCTGAGAGAGGGAGTCAGAAGTTATCACTGGTTTATGCATTCAGTCCTTACGCCTCTCTTGTCCGTAAGGTCTGATGCACTTGCTCTACCACACCTTGTAGATAGATAGATAGATAGATAGATAGCTAGATAGTAAAATTATAAATAAGATAGTCCCCCATATCCTCTAACACATTTTCTTCTCGTTCTTCCCCACTTATGATTCAATTATATTAATTCACAACAGACAACCAACACAGTTTCGTTTATAGAGTGAAGTGAAACCTGAAGCCTTAAGAGTCACTGGAGATGTAAAGATTCACTTGGTTTCTTGTGTGTGTGTGTATGTGTGTGTGTGTGTGTGTATGTGTGTGTGTGTAAGTTGAGAATGTGAACGAATACTTGTGAGCGTTTGTGTTTGTCGCCTTAATTTGTCTTCTGTCGCTTACTGTTCTCGTCTTACAGTAATTTTCTTTTGTTTTTTCGCTTTTGATGAGGTTTTTATATCTATTCTTCAACGGTCAAGGAATAAGTGAGGGTAAAACAAAAACGAAAGTGAAAATTAATGATTTTTCTCCACCTTAGATAAGAGTAATGGCAAATAAAATATAATACTAGAAAAACAAAAGCAAAATTCATAGATTATTACCCTATCTTTTGTTTTATACCGAGCCATCACACGTCAGAAATAAATATTTTGGGGGTAAAAAAAAATCTCGTTTTCTATCGTACTTTTGTTTTCTTTGGTTTATACAATCATAGAGAACGTATTGTTTACTTTACAGAGAAGAAGATCGTCACAATAATTGCCTTAACTGACAAGATAACAACTCACTTAGATTAGGTTTGTGATTCTCTACAAAAAGTCCCACCCGAAGAGTCGTCATTACTCTCTCTTTTTCTGTGTCAATTAAATGAACGACTTGGTTCACTCACCTGTAGAAAGTTAGGTTCTTAAAGGGTCTTATAACTGTGCTTGTTGCCTAAAATTATACTCATCCATAACAGCAATTGACTAGCTGATGTAGTCCCCTGTAGAATGAGATTATGTTCCCTACTGTACCCATGTAACCACTGTATGACTGTATTTATTTCTTACTTCACCACTGTAATATTTGTACCACTGTAATTTTTTTGGTTCATTGTAATAATTTAACACTGTAAGACATGTCAATGGTGTTTATATTTATCCTCCCTTCACTATCCTACATTCACTATCCTTTCATTACCACCCCCACCCCCTACAATTACCATCACTATCACCTCACCTCCACAAATCACCATCACTATCACCTCCACAAATCACCATCACTATCACCTCACCTCCACAAATCACCATCACTATCACCTCCACAAATCACCATCACTATCACCTCACCTCCACAAATCACCATCACTATCACCTCACCTCCACAAATCACCATCACTATCACCTCACCTCCACAAATCACCATCACTATCACCTCACCTCCACAAATCACCATCACTATCACCTCACCTCCACAAATCACCATCACTATCACCTCCACAAATCACCATCACTATCACCTCACCTCCACAAATCACCATCACTATCATCTCACCCCCACAAATCACCATCACTATCACCTCACCTCCACAAATCACCATCACTATCACCTCCACTAATCACCATCACTATCACCTCACTCTCACACAATGACCATCACTACAACACGCCATCTTCACCACCTGAGTTCACTAATACATGTATACTAGACCATAACAATCTAATTCACTTCACTCTATCATAATAATAATAATAATAATAATAATAATCTCAAGTTATTTCTTTTATTACGAGTTTCATATTGCTTCAGACGCCAAATCTACCCCCCCCCCCCCCCACACACACACACACACAAAAAAGGGCAACCAATTTCTTTTTCATTATTTCAAATTATATTAAAATCTACTCTGTTATTTTAATGTGTTTGTTGCATCAGTGTAGGCTATTATTATTTTCATTTGTTGCATCAGTGTAGGTTAATATTTTTCTTTGTTGCATCAGTGTAGGTCAATAGTTTTTTGTTGCGTCAGTGTAGGTCAATATTTATCTTTGTTGCATCAGTATAGATCAATATTTCCTTTGTTGCATCAGTGTACAGTAGGTCAATATTTTCTTTGTTGCATCAGTGTAGGTCAATATCTTTCTTTGTTGCACCAGTATAAATCAATATTTTTCTTTGTTGCATCAGTGTAGGTCAATATCTGTCTTTGTTGCACCAGTATAAATCAATATTTTTCTTTTTTGCATCAGTGTAGGTCAATAGTTTTTTGTTGCGTCAGTGTAGGTCAATATTTATCTTTGTTGCATCAGTGTAGGTCAATATTTTTCTTTGTTGCATCAGTATAGATCAATATTTCCTTTGTTGCATCAGTGTACAGCAGGTCAATATTTCTTTGTTGCATCAGTGTAGGTTAATATCTTTCTTTGTTGCATCAGTATAGACCATTATTTTTCTCGTTCCATCATTCCCCAAGTTCATTTGATTTCCTGTTTTATCACCGTAGGAGCCGCGTTTGACCACCAGCACGACGAAGTTATGGGTTGTGGGACGTGACCTTCAAGGATCTTCAGAGGTTGAGGGTCCCAGGACGCAGCCAAGGTAACGCAAAAGGGCGCCTTGAAAAACTTGCCAACGTGTGTAATAATTGGGTGGGCTAGGTCAGACAGTGTTAAGCTCACCGGACCTCTAAGGACGGTAGACTGGAAGTGCTCAGCCTTATTAGTGTCTAGGAAAAATTACATTTACTCAGCTTTACTGATGTCGAAAACAAGACTATGTACTCAGCCTCAATAGCCTGCAATATAACCACACTATAATGCACTCAGCCTCAGTCGCCTGCAATATAACCACACTACACTGTACTTAGCCTCATTAGACTCTAAGATAACCACACTACACTGTACTTAGCCTCATTAGACTGTAAGATAACCACACTACACTGTACTCAGCCTCCTTGGTCTCAAACACCTCATTATGGTATGGTTGACATCTTGTAAGACATAAACACGCCGAACGCTCGCTCTTGTGTCACTTGTGGCAGCGTTCAATTACAGCACGGAATATAACTTTTACATCCGCCGCTTCTTAATTTTCTCGTCCGGGATTCACAAAGGTTGTACGGCTAAAAATCCTCGTAAGATAAAATATAAGAATTTGCCATGGAAACTATATTAAGTTAGATAGGTTCACGTAACATTAATTTAAGATACATATTACGTTATGTCTGTTTGATATAAAGTAAAATTATCATAGTAATTCAGATGTCAATTTCTGATGATGTTTTTGTGTTAAACGTTTAGGAAGTCATTTATAATTTTAACATCTTAATTTTTATAAAGAAATACTAAGATCATTTGTTTATTTTTGTTTGTATATTTCGATTTGTACGTTTATTTGTTTTTTTATTATAAGTTTATTTGTTTTATTTTTTGGTTAATTTATGTTTGTTGTTGTTTGTAAATTTTGTATCTTTTTCTTTAAGTTTGTTTTTATTTGTAATTTTTTTTTTGTAAGTTAATTTCTTTTTCTTCTCATAACATACAAACAAACATCACTAATTAAACGCTTATCAACTCATCACAAATTGCCTATAACGGTATAAGATATTTCCATAACTAAATGTTCTTCATGAGTTTTGTTCTTCATCTTCCTTGTCATTACCCACAAGACGATGTGTCCCCCCCCCCCCCCATCAATGTGTATTAAGACCTCTCAAACACACTCGTTAAGACCCTCTGACGACTCACTAAGACCCACCCTCTTGAGGTAGGTAATGAGCCGTGGACCAGCCAGCAAGACCTCGGATCCGGTCAAACAGGATTTATCACTCAAGATTATAAACGTTTATCGTTAACCACTAATAAGCTTTTAGGTTAACATTGAAAAAGAAAAAGTTTATAATAATGTTGATTCTTAATTTTAGATACTAGAAGATTCTTACAAGATTTTATATAGTAAATAGAAGATCATAAAACTACTTAATACTTTCTGATTCTCAAAGTTTGTCCACGTTAGATTTTTATATAAACTTATTAAATATATCTTATGGTTTTACATTCTCAAAGTATCTTACGTTAATCATCACTGTAATTAATGATAAGAATAAAACACATGCGCGTCAAAACACATTCCTCCGTCAAGTCAGAAAAGGCGGGAAATAAACCAAGACTAAACAAAACCAAGAGATTAAACAAAAGTTTTACATCTAGAATCCCTAAATTAAAACTAGTCATTGTGATTATTTAAAACAGGTATTTTTTTGTGGGATTAATTTTTTTTTTTTTTTTTTTTTTTTTTGCGTTAACAAAAATGTGATGTGACGTAATGTTGGTCAAGGTATCGAACAGCTGATGCGTATTGACGATGATGATGATGATGATGATGATGATGATGATGATGATGATGATGAAAAGGAAGAAAATAAAGATGCAAATAAAGAAATATATTAAGAATAACATAAAGAAGAGAAAAATAAGGAAGAAATACAAAAAATATAGGGAAGAAATAATGGAGAGGAATAATATGGAAGAAGCAAATAAAGGAGAAAAATAAGGAAGATGGATATAAAGAAGAAGCAAAATAAGGAAGAAGAAGTAAATATAAATAAGAAGAGGTAGAAGGAAAAAATTAAGGAAGACATAAAGAACAGAATGAAGAAAGTATAAAGAAGAAATAAAGTAGAATAAGAACCAAAAAAAATAAAAATAACGACAAAGTATAAAAATTATTAAAACTATTCCTAAACTTTTATCAACAAAATGTAATAAAATCAACATCATCTTCACTACTACGCAAACGTTGAGACTTTCTGATAGTGTGTGTGTGTGTGTGTGTGTGTGTAGCGGCCCCCACATAAACTCGCCAACACACTACCAACAGTCTCCACCACTACACACACCACCAACACCACTCTCAACACCAACACACCACCAGCACAGTCTCCACCAACACACCACCATCACCACCATTATTGGACCCGATACTCCATGACCAAAACCATCAATTTGCATGAATTATATACAATTTACAGATGACTGGTCAGTTGAGTCCCAGTTCTAAGAGACCTCAGCCTAACCTAACCTGACCCTAACCCAACCTAACCTGACCTGACCTAACCATCAGAACTAGTGACCAATCCTATCGGGACCCCAACCTTTTATGTTTAATGGAACCTCCTAATTCAAATGCTTAAATCAAGTTGGGTTAGGATCCATTGAGACTGGGGCCCATTAGAAGTGAGGACCATTAGAACAGAATCCCATTAGAAGTAGGGCCCAAAAGAACAGGGACCCATTAGAAGTAGGGCCCATAAGAACAGGGGCCCATTAGAACAGGGGTCCATTAGAACTAGGGGTTCACATAAAGAACAAGCCATCCCAATAGTTTCTTTAGTGAGCAGTAACAATAAACAACAAAAATAACAATACCCTAATTCAGTACATGGCTACCCGAGGCCTCAGGTAGTCTACACACCTCTATCACGACCTACTGTAGAAGGACATGAAGAAGGAGGGGGAGGAGAAGAGGGGGGGGAGGAGGAAGGAGGGGAAGGGAAGATGAAGGTAAGGAAGACGTTTGAGGAGGGGGAGGTAAAGAAGAAGGAAGAGGAAGTGGGGGGAGTAAGAAGAGGAGGAGGGATAGAACGAAAGGAAAGAAGATACAGGAGACTATGAGAAGAGGGTAGAAGGAAAAGAAAAAGGAAGAGGAAAGAAAGGAGACAGAAAAGGAAAAGAAAGAGAACAAGGAAGAGAAAGGGAGGAGATGAAGAAGAAGAAGAAGAAGAAGAAGAAGAAGAAGATACAAGAGAAGGGTAAGGAAACGGGGAGAAGAAGAGGAAGGAGAGAAGAAAAAGAAGGAAGAGAAAGGAAAGGAGAAAGAGGAGGAAAGGAAAGAGGAGGCGAAGGAGAATAAGAAAGAAGAAAAGAGGAAGTAAAACGAAGAGAAGAAGATAATGCATATTCACACAAGGTCACGGCAGGAGGGGAAAGCCAGGGGGCCAGGGTG
The DNA here is from genome assembly GCA_958450375.1 of Homarus gammarus. Lineage (NCBI taxonomy): Eukaryota > Metazoa > Arthropoda > Malacostraca > Decapoda > Nephropidae > Homarus > Homarus gammarus. The sequence continues at coordinate 221,507 of CAUDMG010003527.1, read as the reverse complement.
ATGCGTAGATGTTTAGGAGGAGGGAATGAGGAGGACAGGAATATATCGGGAGGAAGAGGAGGAGAAAGAGATGGAGGTGGAGGAGATGGAGGAGGAAGATGAGGAGAAAAAAATTGAAGGATGGGTGAAGGAAGAAAATATAGTAGTAGTAGTAGTAGTAGTAGTAGTAAAGAAAGCTTGCATCCTCTCACTGCCATCACCTCCAGGCCCTGACGGCCTGCCGCCTTATTCCTCTGGAAAAGAAACCAGGATGTAGACCTATAGGGGTGGGGGAAGTGCTGAGGCGGATCATCGGTAAGTGCATAATGGAGGTGGTAAAGGACGATGTCAGGGCAGCAGCAGGGAACCTACAAGTGTGTGCTGGCCACCAGGCTGGTGGGGAGGCGGCCATTCACGCCATGAGATTGATATTTGAGCAGCGTGATTGTGAGGCCGTTCTCCTGGTGGATGCTTCAAACGCATTCAACATACTCAAACGCAAGGCTGCACTGCACAACATCAAGATCAAGTGTCCTAGCTTTGCGATGTATGTTGAAAATTCGTATAGGAATCCCTCAGACCTCTACGTAGTAAACAACAAGGCTCTACGAGGTGATACCATCCTACAGTCGACCGAGGGAACAACACAGGGGGACCCCGTAGCAATGGCAATGTATGCAATTGGACTATCAGTGCTCCAACAAGAAATAAAATTTGAAACAACCGGGGTCAAACAAGTGGCATATGCTGATGACCTTACAGGAGCAGGAAAAGTGGAGGACATCAAAAAGTGGTGGGACCTGGTAACATCGCGAGGTCCACAAATAGGGTACCACCCAAACGCTAGCAAGTCCTTCCTCATCGTGAAGCCAGAACATTATGAACGGGCTTTGGAGGCTTTTGGCGGAAGTGAGGTCAAAGTAACTAAGGACGGCCAAAGACATCTAGGCGCAGTAATTGGCACTACGGACTTCAAGACCGAGTACGTAGCTGGAAAGGTGAATGAGTGGGTTAGCGAAATCCAAGCTCTATCTGAGATTGCTAACACAGAGCCACATGCGGCCTTTGCAGCATTCACCCATGGAGTCAAGCATCGCTGGAACTACCTGATGCGTACCATCCCTGAGATCGGACCCCTCCTCCACCCTCTGGAAGAAGCCATCAGTGTCAAGTTCATTCCCAAACTAGTGAAACACCCTGACTTAACCCCAGCAGAAAGAACACTTCTTGCACTTCCACCAAGACTGGGAGGGATGGGACTAACTAATCCAGAGGAGATTGCTGACACTGAACATCAAAATTCACTTAAGCTCACGGCAGCCCTCACTGACCACATAATAGCCCAGAATGCAACAGGGGAAGTGGACACCAGGGAAGTAAATAAGATCCGTAGGGCCATTACAACAGATCGGCAGCACTGCCAAAATGACATGTTGCAGCAACTATTGCTGCAGGTTCCAGAAAATTTGACAAAAAAAGTAGCTATAGCGCAGGAGGTGGGCGCCTCGAACTGGTTAACTACGTTACCGATAAGGGCAAATGGTTTCAGCCTTAACAAACAAGAATTTACAGATGCCATTGCTCTAAGGTACGGTTGGCCAGTAGATGGTTTGCCCTCCCAATGCGTGTGTGGCTCTTCCTATGACGGCGATCACGCCATGGTCTGCAAGAAGGGGGGCTTCATATGCATGCGGCATGACGAGGTAAGGGATCTCACAGCAAATATGTTGAAGGAAATCTGCCGGGACGTCATGGTAGAACCGACCCTCCTTCCACTGGATGGTGAGATCTTCCAACACAGGACTTCAAACACATCTAACGAAGCCCGTGTGGACGTCAGTGCTCGAGGATTCTGGACGCGGGGACAGCGAGCTTTCTTCGACATCAGGATTTTCGATCCCATGGCCACTTGTCACCGTAACCTAGCTCTCGATGCTGCACATAGGAGGAACGAGAACGACAAGAGAAGGGCATATGGGGAGAGAATTCAAAACGTTGATCAAGGCAGCTTCACTCCTCTAGTGTTCACAACCTCTGGTGGGATGGGCCCAAGTGCAAGATGTTTCTACGCCAGACTCGCGGAGGTGATCTCCGAACAGAAGCAGCAGCCCAGAAGTTATGTTACAGCCTGGATGAGATGTCGACTGTCCTTCTCTCTCCTTCGGTCGGCTTTGCTCTGCCTCAGGGGAACGAGAGCTTCTGCCCCTACTTCGACAACTGCTGCAGATATTGACTATGAGGCTACAGTCACTGAATGCCGCATAGATCTGCGGCTCAACTAATTTAACACAGATAGGATAGCTTATTATGTATTAGGGTATTTAATATTAAGGTAAATAAATGGTGGCGAAGGTGTGGCTATTGGGGGAGGCTGGAGGCCACGTTTAAAAAAAAAAAAAAAAAAAAAAAAAAAAAAAAAGTAGTAGTAGTAGTAGTAGTAGGAGGAGGAGGAGGAGGAGGAGGGACAAAATACAAGAAATAATTAGTAGTAAGAGAAAAAGGATGTAAGAATTAAGATAAAGAGGAAGAAGAATATGAAAGTAAGAGAGAGAGAAGGTAAGGCAGAGGTAGGAGGGAGGTAGGAAGCTGTGGTACATCACCTGGCTGCCTCTGTGTCGTGTAAGCTTTACCTCACACTTCCTGAGAATTGGCCAGTGTTGGTGGTGGAGGTAGGGGTAGTGGTGGTAAGGGTAGTGGAGGTAGGGGTAGTGGAGGTAGAGGTAGTGGTGGTAGAGGTAGTGGTGGTAGGGGTAGTGGTGGTAGAGGTAGTGGTGGTAGGGGTAGTAGTAGGGGTAGGGGTGGTGGTCGTGGTGGTAGGGGTGGTGGTCGTGGTGGTAGTAGTGGTGGTACAGTATACACATATCGGCCTTGAGGTGAATGTACGTAAGACACAGATTCTGTTCCAGTCTGACTCAGCCACACCTTAACCACCCATCCAGGTTAACGGGACTACCCTCACCTGCAGTCACCATTTCCAGTACCTTGGCTCCCACCTGTCCACCACAGCGGACATTGATGAAGAGATCCAACATGGGATCAGATGTGTGTCTCAAGCCTTTGGCAGACTCCGTACCCGTGTCTTCAGCTGTAGGGAGCTGAAATTATCTACAAAGTTACACGTATATCGAGCAGTGGTCCTCCCCACCCTGCAATATGGTAGCGAGACATGGGTCACATACAGGAGGCACCTCAAGGCGCTTGAAAACTTTCACCAACATAGTTTACGTTCTTTCCTCCTAGTTCACTGGGAAGACAAGAGAACAAATGCCAGTATTCTCGCTGACACCAACTGTAGGAGCATCGAGGCTACCATTATTCATGAACAACTACGCTGGACTGGCCATGTTACCCGCATGGACGAAAGTAGACTGCCAAAGCAGCTACTTCACAGTCACTTAACGAATAGTAAATGTAATGCTGGCGGGCAATTGAAAAGGTATACGGATAGTCTTAAAACAAACCTGAAAAAGTGCCAAATCGACCCCCTCACCTGGGAGACAATTACTCCACACCACAACGCTTGGAGGAGCACCACGAGTGTAACAATAATTATATAAAATAGGTTTAATTATTTATTTTCTATTCTTTTATTTCTTATTTACTTTTCTTTTACTACTTGTATTTTTTTTACTTTTACTTTTCCTTTATTATCCAATTCTCTTTACTTCTCTGTTCGTTATACTCGTAAGACTAGTGAGATGAGGAAGATTAGGGGTGGAGGAAGACTGGGAGAGAGGGAGAGACTTGTTTATGTTTGAGGGGAGAGTGTGAGTGGGGGAAGAAGGTTGTGGTCAGTGGTGGAGGCCTACAGTCGGCTCTCACACCAAGGGGAGACCAGGAGGTGGATAACTGAGGTGGATAGCTGGGGACTAAGATACAACACATAACAGAGGGCACATATGAAATAGTTATTATTTTCGACTCATTGTATTACTGCATAATGCCAAAGACATGCATGACAATGTTTTAGTCAACACAAGGGAATTGAGAACTAATCATAACGGTTCTTCGTTTATTAACGACGTTACTCAAATTGAACAGTTACATTGTTGCACGAGAAGGCGTCAATACTTTCGAATTAGCCCAACTGCATACCGAGGCAGAAAAGCACCAGTGCCGGAAAGACACTGTCGCCGCCCCTCCCGCACTACATGTAGCCCTCCACACGTGCAGCATCAGTGAACGACCCTGCCGGTCCCGTATCGACCTCTCGAGTCACCTCAGAGCACACCAACGAAGGTTAAATAACTCATATCACTGTATCATAACTGGATGATAGCCATACTCGATCCCGGGTGATGGCAAAGTAGTAGTAGTAGTAGTAGTGTGTGTGTGTGTGTGTGTGTGTGTGTAGCTGATGTAAGAACATAAGAACATAAGAATGGAGGAAACTGCAGCGGGCCTATTGGCCCATACTAGGCAGTCCCGTTTACACCCAACCCCTATTGCTCATATAAGCATCCAACCTATGTTTGAAGCTATCCAGCGTATTCGAGTTAATGATGATATTTGGTAACTTGTTCCATTCATCCACTACTCTGTTTCCAAACCAGTGTTTACCTATTTCACACCTAAATCTAAATTTGTCTAATTTAAAACCATTGTTACAAGTTCGCTCCTGGTTGGATAGTTTGAGTACCTTTGTAATGTCCCCTTTGTTTAGCCCTGCCTTCCACTTATACACCTCTATCAGGTCGCCCCTCGCTCTACGTCTCTCGAGGGAGTGCAAATTAAGATGCTTTAACCTGGATGGTGTTATATGTAGTGATGATGGGTGGTGTTATATGTAGTGATGATGGGTGGTGTTATATGTAGTGATGATGGATGGTGTTATATGTAGTGATGATGGATGGTGTTATATGTAGTGATGATGGATGGTGTTATATGTAGTGATGATTAGACAATGAAATAATAACAGTTTAATGCTAAAAAATATACTTTGCTGTACCGTTGTAGTGGAACTTACTTACAAAGTTAATGAAATATTGATGGAAGAAAAGGTTTTGGGGAGTGAACAGTGAGAGAATGTGGAGCCTCCTGGAGGGTGGCGTCCTACCGTGGCCTAGCGGATGAGCTAGTAATTCTGCTGGTAATATTAATAATAATAAAAACAACAACAACAATAAAAATAATAATATTAATACTAATAATAATAATAACAATAACAAAACAACAATAATAATAATAATAATAATGTATTTCACAAGATCGTCAACAATACGTTTTTCAAGACTTTCTAAGCAGGTTCAATTTGTACCCATAATTTTCTTATAAGATATTAAATATTTAATACTGCAAATATATATGACATCTAATTTATTTATTTCACCCATCTATTTATATTTATTTTATTAATATTGTTTCTTCACTTATTATAACGGAACACAACTTGAGTTTTCCGTGAATCTGTCATCAGTGACCACCCACCACTGTCAACAGCCGGTGCCCAGCAGACGACGCTGTTACTGACTCCCACATAATCTACTACCATGAACTGATTCCCACGTCTACTTTCTATAACATTGCTAGAATAATGGCGCTACAAACATCTAAGATTAAGCTACGGTGAGGAAAGGTGAGAAAGTTTGAAGTGTTATACCAAGATCAACAGCTGTGATATAAACAAACTTTTCTCGAACGTTCGGTAAAAGTTTCGACAATATCAATGCGTTAAGTGATAATATGGCGAGTGATACGGTTTTCAGATATTTAACGAGGGTGGCTAACACCAGACGGCACTGTTCAATGTAATTCATGTTTTCCAAAGACGTTTTTATCATTATAGTAAGTATTTTAAAAGAGGCGTCATTTACTAGAACCTAATAGAAGCTGACCTAACCGATCAAAGAAACCTACCTAACCTTACCTAACTCTCTAACCATATTAAACAGAAAATACTTATTTTGATATCAGGTACCAATGAAAGCAAGAAACATCTGTAGAAAAAAATAACCAAATCTAACAACTTTCTGGTGTTAACCCTGTATTACCAGTGAAAATTAGTGATCTCCATTAAGTGAAAATTAGTGATCTCCATTAAGTGAAAATTAGTGATCTCCATTAAGTGAAAATTAGTGATCTCCATTAAGTGAAAATAAATGATTTCACTTAAGTGAAAATTATGATCTCCGATAAGTAGAAAATTAGTGAACTCAGCGAAGTGAAAATAAGTGATATAAGTTTGGTGAAAAATAAGTGACCTCCGTTAACTGAAAATTAATGAGTTTGGTTAAGTGAAAATAAGTTAACTCATTTAAGTGAATGAAAATAGTGATTTTGGTAAGTGATAAATATCACTATTAATTTTATAATTAGTGATCTTGTTTAAGTAATGATTAGTGATCTCGGTTAAGTGAAAATTAGTGATCTCAGTTAAGTGAAAATTAGTGAGTTCAGTTAAGTGAAAATTAGTGTTCTCAGTTAAGTGAAAATTAGTGATTTCAGTTAAGTGAAAATTAGTGAGTTCAGTTAAGTGAAAATTAGTGAGTTCAGTTAAGTGAAAATTAGTGATCTCAGTTAAGTGAAAATTAGTGTTCTCAGTTTAGTGAAAATTGGTGATTTCAGTTAAGTGAAAATTAGTGATCTCAGTTAAGTGAAAATTAGTGATCTCGATTAAGTGAAAATTAGTGATCTCGATTAAGTGAAAATTAGTGATCTCGATTAAGTGAAAATAAATGATTTCACTTAAGTGAAAATTATGATCTCCGATAAGTAGAAAATTAGTGAACTCAGCGAAGTGAAAATAAGTGATATAAGTTTGGTGAAAAATAAGTGACCTCCGTTAACTGAAAATTAATGAGTTTGGTTAAGTGAAAATAAGTTAACTCATTTAAGTAATAAATGATGAGTGAAAATAGTGATTTTGGTAAGTGATAAATATCACTATTAATTTTATAATTAGTGATCTTGTTTAAGTAATGATTAGTGATCTCAGTTAAGTGAAAATTAGTGATCTCAGTTAAGTGAAAATTAGTGTTATCAATTTAGTGAAAATTAGTGAGTTCAGTTAAGTGAAAATTAGTGATCTCAGTTAAGTGAAAATTAGTGTTATCAATTTAGTGAAAGTTAGTGAGTTCACTTAAGTGAAAATTAGTGATCTCAGTTAAGTGAAAATTAGTGATCTCAGTTTAGTGAAAATTGGTGATTTCAGTTAAGTGAAAATTAGTGATCTCAGTTAAGTGAAAATTAGTGATCTCAGTTAAGTGAAATTTAGTGATCTCAGTTAAGTGAAAATTAGTGATCTCGGTTAAGTGAAAATTAGTGATATCAGTCTGGTGAAAATAAGTGATCTCGGATAAGTGATAATTAGTGACTTCGGGATGACGCCACCAGCGAGACCACGAGTGAGTATTTTTATTGTTTTTGGTAACATTCAAGATATTGTTCTAGCCTTAGCAGCTATCTGACGAAATTTCTCCATAGAACATAAAACCTTTCTTACCTCGAGAAACAGACATTGAATGCAGGAGGAATACTTTTTTGTGAGATATCAGTTTTGACTTAGGAAATGGCTGGAGGAAAACATCCGCCACTAGTGTCAGATTTACAGTATAGGAATAGTTCTTTTCTCAGAAAGGAATTTTGTTTTATTTAGGAAAAATACAAAATTAAATAATTGTAGTCTTTTAGGAGAGCAAACATAACCTAACCTATAATTTACAGTATATTTATATGGTAACTCTTACTAATGCAGTTGTACAGTTGCAGAAATGTGCTCCTACACCCCCCATGGTAACCTGTCTCCAAAAACCAACGTCACTGTAGTAGTATCGCTATTTATGATTTAAATGGGATTAGCCTTGTAACAACGGACACGATTGGGGAGAGGTTTGTTATACTGTAGGACTAGCTCATATAGGTTGGCCGTTTGGAGACACGAGTTACCACATAGGTTGTAGGAGCACATCTCCGCAACTGTACTAATGCACCAATTCTGTAGGCTAGCAACAGACTACTCTAACCTAACCTAAGCTATCCTAACCTTATCTATAATTTGCAGTAAATTTATATGATAATCTAATTTTTTTAAATAAATTAGTGTTAGTTATGAGTTAAGGTGAGAAATCATATATTAGTAACTGGTCGATGATTATTTTTTAAGTATATGGGATGAAGGCCATTGATACAGCACCTGAAGTGTGGCACTGCTTTAACATTCTTAGTGAGTGATAGTTTTTATCATGGCAGGAGTGTTAAAGTACAACCACTGTACTGTGACAGAATTTATTGTTTTACAATATTTTTTTTTAAAGAGCTTTCTGTATAGTAAAAGTTTGTTTCTAACACAGGTTTATGGTTTTACAGGTTAGAACTTCAGAAGCGTCTGCGGTAAGTACAAAGTCCTGATTGTTTGAAACCATCATATTTTTATTTATTTTTCTTTTATCATACTCGCCACTTGTCAACTTACTAGCCGTTTGGGATGTTTATCCAGCGTTATTACAGGAGGGGACCTGTGGTATTTGGTAGTGACATATTGGTGAGAGTTATGCGCGTTATAGTACTAAGGTGCAGTTTTAAATATATGCACATCCAGATTTATGATTTTTCAGGTTTAAAATTTACTAAATTCCACTAAGACAAAATTTAAAGTTACTTTAAAATAAACATAAGAGTTAATGAGCTTTAAGATAATGATTCAATTCTATGGAGATAAGCTTTTAATCCCGAGCCTTGCTTTATAAGGGAGCAGACTTTATTTTTTTTTATTGCATGCATCTTAGTAACCCTGCAGACCGTACAGTACTAGAAACCTAGCGGTGTTAACATCAGGTACTGAAATAAATCAAGGCGTGTAACAATATTAGCTTTAAGTTGAGATTAGGTCACAATGCATAGGTTTAATTCAAAATATAACTAACACTTAGAATGAGGTTTATAGAGGTACTGTAGTATTTTTTCAGATGGAGGTAAGGGTCATATATTTTATTACACTTTGAATTAATTCTTTCAGGCGCAGATGACATACATATATATTTCTTCGCACTAGATATAATTGTGATATATGAAGATATATATTTTAAGTGCCGTTAAATTTCATGTCTAATTTTTAGTACAGTACAAATGTAACTTTTTATCAGGCACAGAGAAAATATATATATGTATTTCAATGCAACATATGCAAATTTTATTTACAGATTAAAAATAATGTACCGATGTATTTTTTTCTGTTTACATGTAAAGTGTATTTTGGATGGAGATAAGGTCCATATGTATATTTTAGTGCAAATATTTTGTAAAGTTACTTTCAGGATTAGCAATGTTTATGCACACTTTTTTTTTGGGGGGGGGAGGAAAAAAAGTAAATAATATACAGTATATCTTTTCTTTTTTACGTGAGACTGAGTAGATGTGTACTACTGAGAGATTTACTGTTTTACGGATGAAGTGCAGTACATAGGTTAACTTATTGCGGCACAATTTTTTCCTTCAGTTCAAATGTTTTTCAGGTATTCATAAAGTTCTTGCATTTCTTTTAATGCAACAAAAACAAATTACTATTATTTTTGTTTCCTAAGTTCCCTTGGGAAAAAGTCCCCAAGGCATTTCTTCGTCACACTCACTTTCACCTTTCATCAGCCCAAATGTTTTCGTTTTTGTTTTTCGTACAAACAAATGTTAGGTTTTCTCGGTTTAACACAAAAGCAAATGCAGTGTTCTTTCTGTAACCTCAATACAGATGTAAATAATCGTCAGCTCATAGACATAGGGTTTGTGAATCGAATTATCAGTCTCAATACTGACCCTGGGCCTGATACTTTCTTACAATGTACCAATTTTTTTTATTGCGTTTTGGAAGTCATTACATATGACGTAAAACTGACTTTTATTTTATTATAGGCGTCCTCTGCAGACCTTCACCAGTGTACCAAAGTCCTCAGAATTTTGCCAGTTTCACTTCAGTCTACAATACAACACTGTAATCTACACTACATATATATATGTAGTGTAGATTACAGTGTAGATGAGAGTGTAGTTGATGTACTGTAGTGTAGATGATAATGTAATCAATGCAATGTATTATGGTGTAGTGTAGATGACACTATAGTTGATGTAGTGTAGATGACAGTGTAGTTGATGTAGTGTAGATGACAGTGTAGTTGATGTAGTGTAAATGACAGTGTAGTTGATGTAGTGTAGATGACAGTGTAGTTGATGTAGTGTAAATGACAGTATAGTTGATGTAGTGTAGATGACAGTGTAGTTGATGTAGTGTAGATGACAGTATAGTTGATGTAGTGTAGATGACAGTGTAGTTGATGTAGTGTAGATGACAGTGTAGTTGATGTAGTGTAAATGACAGTATAGTTGATGCAGTGTAGATGACAGTGTAGTTGATGTAGTGTAGATGACAGTGTAGTTGATGTAGTGTAGATGACAGTGTAGTTGATGTAGTGTAGATGACAGTGTAGTTGATGTAGTGTAGATGACAGTGTAGTTGATGTAGTGTAGATGACAGTGTAGTTGATGTAGTGTAGATGACAGTGTAGTTGATGTAGTGTAGATGACAGTGTAGTTGATGTAGTGTAGATGACAGTGTAGTTGATGCAGTGTAGATGACAGTGTAGTTGATGTAGTGTAGATGACAGTGCAGTTGATGTAGTGTAGATGACAGTGTAGTTGATGTAGTGTAGATGACAGTGTAGTTGATGTAGTGTAGATGATACTGTAGTTGATGTAGTGTAGATGATACTGTAGTTGATGTAGTGTAGATGAGCGCTGATGATGTAGCATAAATCACCACTATTACTCTACCACCACAACCCCACTACTACCATGACACGGCACCCCAGTAGCACCACAATACTACCACCACAACCCCACTACCACTATAACCACACCACCACAACCCCACTACCACTACAACCACACCACCACAACCCCACTACCACTATAACCACACCACCACAACCCCACTACCACTATAACCACACCACCACAACCCCACTACCACTACAACCACACCACCACAACCCCATTACCACTACAACCACACCACCTCAACCCCACTACCACTATAACCACACCACTACAACCCCACTACCACTACAACCACACCACCACAACCCCACCACCATTACCATACCACAACCCCACTACCACTAAAACCACACCACCTCAACCCCACTATCACTACAACCACACCACCACAACCCCACTACCACTACAACCACACCACCTCAACCCCACCACCATTACCATACCACAACCCCACTACCACTACAACCACACCACTTCAACCCCACTACCACTACAACCACACCACCACAACCCCACTACCACTATAACCACACCACTACAACCCCACTACCACTACAACCACACCACCACATCCCCACTACCACTATAACCACACCACTACAACCCCACTACCACTACAACCACACCACCACAACCCCGCTACCACTATAACCACACCACTACAACCCCACTACCACTACAACCACACCACCACATCCCCACTACCACTATAACCACACCACTACAACCCCACTACCACTATAACCACACCACTACAACCCCACTACCACTACAACCACACCACCTCAACCCCACCACCATTACCATACCACAACCCCACTACCACTACAACCACGCCACCTCAACCCCACTACAACTACAACCACACCACCACAACCCCACTACCACTATAATCACACCACTACAACCCCACTACCACTACAACCACACCACCACATCCCCACTACCACTACAACCCCACTTCCACTACAACCCCACTACCACTACAACCACACCACCACAACCCCACTACCACTACAACCACACCACCACAACCCCACTACCACTACAACCACACCACCTCAACCCCACCACAACTACCATACCACAACCCCACTACCACTACACTACCTCAGGCGGGTCACTGTTCCACCCTGTTTATATTTCCGACCCTTGTATTCTCCCGAGTCCAACTGAGCTAAACAAAATATATTAAAGTATATATAATAATGTTTCCGCTCGTAAAAATGACTGTTCAGAAGGTACTCGAAAATTTCCTGGTATTCATCAGGTACTGCGTCGTAACTTATTTCTCTGTGCTTGCGTAGACCTGGTTCAGGTTAATCGGGGGTGATGGTACCCGGTATGGCCGTCTGCGTGCCACACTTCTTACGGTGGTGGTGGCCTGGGCTGTCATGCACTGTGAAACGATCCGTGTCCCCTTTTTGAAAATAGTGATCGTAACCCTCCCAAGATTACTTCTTAGAGGGTTGGGGACACTGTCCTGGCAAGTAATATGTATGGGGGAGTGGGGGTTTCTAGTGGCGCTTGTCCAGTGGATCTTTGGATTTGTTTACAAGATCCTAAACTTAGTTGAAGCAGTGTTATAACTGGGGATATTGGCGCCGTTTTTCGCAATACGGTGGATAGTCTCTCCTGTAATCGTGTTTGTGCCATCCACGCTTAACACTGTGGTCTATTGTGTAATCAGGGCCGCCTTACAGGTTATGCGTGTGACTTATGAACTGGTGCCACACGTGCTCACCATCATAAGCGACGCGATGCGTGAGCCGATGATGCAATGAGCGGCTCCAGCGGAGGATTGGCTGAGCCGGCTCATGCGCGATCAATAACATTTATTTTATATATTGACAACAATCATTCGTTATGTAAAATAAAAAATCCTTTACAAATATTTTATTAAACATTTGATTAAAAATCTTTAGCTATTCATTATGAATTAACGTATGACAATTACATGTGTGTAAAGACAGCTCATGACTGTTAAATGAATCTGCTTGTCTCTCGAGTCACCTCAGAGCTCACCAATAAAAGTGACATCCTTAATAACCCATTGTATCATAGCTGGGTGATCGTCATACTCGACTCCCAGTGACAGCAAAGTAGTAGTAATATTTTCTGTTACGTGGTACGATTTTATTCAATGCTTCTCTACTACTTCTACTAACAAAAACAACAAATAATAATAATAATAATAATAATAATAATAATAATAATAACGGTGGTGAATGGATGTAATCATTCCTGTAACACAAATACAGTACAAGGTAGTAACTTAAGACAGAGATAACCAAACAACTCCACTAATTGTACACCTTCTGGAGACTGTGTCAATATAATTCATAAAAAATGCCAAGTAAGAGATCACGTTCAATTTTTCTCTCGTGGCTGTGGATCAAGAACTCAACTCTCTTACTTTAAAACCTCAAGTTGGGTTTACGGCGCCACTTTCAGCCGTCAGTCTTGTGTTGTAGCTCAAGTGGTCCAGTTTAGGCGGTCTCAGGTCTTCTGCTAGGGTGAAGGGTGGGAGGGGAGTGACGGTTGGCAGGAAGTGTGGGGAGGGGAAGGGAGAGTGGGGTGGAAGGTGTTGAGGGATGGGCGGGGGGGGGAGGAGTAGGAGATGGATTATAACCTAACCTAACCTGCTCAGATTAAGTCACCTCTATTTCTACCTTTTTTCCATCCCCACGACAAGATTTCTGGCAACTAATCATAAAAATCTAGTCGAGCGTGAGAGGAGTGGGTGGGAAGAGGGGGGAGGGGGGGGTAATGGCACATGTGTGTTGGCCTCCAGAAGAACATGAAAAAACCCTCACCTGATAATCTAACAAGGTGTTGATATCACACCTGAGCGACACTAATACCTTATTGCTTCCACCTGTTCAACATTCTGGGCGGCGATGCTTAGAAATAGGAACTCTGGGGGCTTGTACTCTCAAAAAACTAGTCTGCTGAATTTATACTAGAAAAATAACTGGTTGGTGTAAAAACGGTTCTAATTGGCTCACTCAAACTATGGTAAACAAAGATGACAGGTTGGAGTAATTTAATTCATTCTGTTATCTTAAGATAGGATGAAAATTTAATTTACTGAATATTGGAGACTGAAAAAAAAAAGAATAAGATGACTGTCTCGGTAGTTCAATTAAAGTGAGGTTATACACATGTAAACCAAACGGTACACACACACACACACACACACACACACACCCAGGCCTGGTTACCCTGAGGTACTACTGGCCTAAAGAATGTGGTTCACTATGAGGGGGTTTTTATGTGTTACTGAAATTGTACGATACTGCCCGGCGCTGTCTGTCATCTCAGTGTCTCCTGACCTTACAAGACACCACTGTCACACTTCCCCTTGTATACAGCAGTACCAAGTGTATCTCTACCTATTTTTGGGGTATATGATTACACATTTAAACCACATACTCACTGAATCTCAAATATACTCCAAAGGTACTCAGTAATACTCTCTTATATTCCAAAGGTACTCAGTAATACTCTCTTATACTCCAAAGGTACTCAGTAATACTCTCTTGTACTCTATGACTTTGCATGTGTAGTAAAGGTACCACATTGCCTCTCTAACCCCAATCATACAGGTACTCCAAATGTGCCGGGAAAGTTAATTATTTTCAGGTATATCAAAGGTGCTTCAGATTAGCTCACCTGTTCTCTGGTACACTACCTGAGATGAGTGTACTCTTCCTCACAAGACCCATTCGCTGTTTATCATCTGCCCAAAATAACTCCCCGACGCTACAATTATGCCCAGTACCCATCAACAGGGCATCAATAGAGAACTAACTTTTTTTTTTACGGGGATTAGCCCACCCGGGCACAGGTCACTGACACACATCAGGGCCTGGGGGCGAAAATATAATAATAATAATAAAAATAATAATAATGATAATAATAATAATAATAATAATAACTATTATTATTATTATTATTATAAATAAAAATTAATAAGAAAATAATAAAAATATTAATAATAACCATAAATAAATAGAAAAACGATAAAAATAAAACAAGAGTGAGAAACGATATACATTATGAATGTTGTGTTGTCCAAGTAAGAGAAACAAATTGAGACCCTGCAATTGTGTGTAAATGAGGCAGAAAGTCAGATCAGCAGCCTGGGACTTGGTCACAATTTTTGTGATGCCATATGGCAGCAGGGTCTACCATTAGACAACACATTATGCTTCCAATATCTTCCCAGGCGGTAGTACCTCCCTGTTTGGTAACTGCCTACTACCTACTGACCACCTGACCGACAAATATATATACTAGAGGTAAAAATTCAGGAAAATACCTTAACAAAATTTACCTACTACTTGTGGTCATATACCTGTCACCATCAACCTAGGGCTATGTACCTGTGACCATCTACCTGTGCCTGACTTATTGTATCTTGAACTATGTAATTACTTCATTGAATCAGGTGTGCTTGAGGACATTCTTGCTGCTTATCCCAAATTTGCTAGCCCACACTGATTTGTCTTCAATTAGAATATGACTCCAATGTATGTGATCCACTAACCTACATATGCTGCTGGTGAATGTGATGTATTTCCTTCTTTGTGCACGAACCTCTGTCCTGCGTGGCAGTGAACAGTGGCATTACCCATATGAATCTGACCGACGTATATATGTGTGTGCGTGTGTGTATGTATATGTACATATACATGTATATGTGTATGTATATATGTATATGTATGTATATGTGTGTGTGTGTGTTTACATATATGTATATGTACTGTCAATGAACATGATGCAACTCTTTGTGTACGAACCTCTGTCCTGCATGGCAGTGAACAGTGACATTACCCATATGAATCTGACCTCTATACATTTATAGTTGTTAATGAATATGATGTATTTCTTTGTGTATGAACCTCTGTCCTGCGTGGCAGTGAGAAGTGATACCACCCTCAGTGTCAAGACCTGACTGAATTACTCAGAATAGGCAAACTGTACTACAAGCTCTGCCAATAAATTTGTTAAACTAAACTAAAAAACTACCTGTGACCATCTACCTGAGATCATCTACCTGTGGTTTATATTTTATAACTGGTGAACGATATTCTTCATAAAAAAATCAACCTTAAAATAACAATAAAAAAATAAGAATAAATCAATAAAAAAAATCCTCCATCTTACCTGTCTGATACAAGGACCAGGTATATCACAGGTGTTACAAGGGCCGCCTAAACCTACGCCAGGATGAACACCTGTAGTCCCCAGCAGGTAAACGACAGAAGTGTATACCTGTAGTAGGTGAGCTCTTCGCCCCCGACCTTCTTCATCTCCTGTAGAAGTTTGAGTGTTTATTATTATTATTATTATTATTATTATTATTATTATTATTATTATTGTGGACGCGTAAAATGAAAGGAAGAAAGGAGAGGGTAGGAGGGAGATATGAAGAAAGAGAAGAGAGAGAGTGAGAAGTGAGAGGCGAGAGGCAAGGGTAGGGAGTATAGAGGTAGAGACGGCTGCTATAGGAAGTTGCACAACACTTGCTATCTTGCTCAAATGTGTGTGTGTGTGTGTGTGTGTGTGTGTGGTAATACCCAGGTGAAAAGCAGGTGGATGACGAGCACACACACACATACGTCAGAAACGCGCTTATACACACGTAAGCATATGCATGTGTACATATGGTAGATCACACACACACACACACACACACGTATATTGTTTTAGATACTGTTAACAAAACTTATATATTTTAGGGGAACAGCGACCAACAATTAGTTCTCTTAGTTGGTCAGTTAGCCAGTCAATCACTCATACACTCAGTCAGTCAGCCAGCCAGTCAGTCAGCCAGCCAGTCAGTCAGCCAGCCAGAGAAAAAAAAGAGTAAGAGAGACGTACAGAAACAAAGAGACAAAATCAGAGAGAGAGAGAGAGAGAGAGGCAGACAGACAGAGAAAAACTGACAGATAAACAAACAGTAATACAACAGACAGACTAAAGATACATTTTTTTGTTTTAGATATCTGTCAAACATTCTCTCTCTCTCTCTCTCTCTCTCTCTGAATGACCTTAATTTCCTGGGGTTCTTCGGTGTCGCTGTATTATATCTCGTATGACTCAGCGAGATGTGTTGGAAGTATCTCCCAAAGGCGGACCCAGGATATTATAAGTGGTGGGGTGATGGGGGTGATGGGGTGATGGGGTGTGATGGGGTGTGGTGGGTGATGGGGTGTGGTGGGTGATGGGGTGTGGTGGGTGATGGGGTGTGGGGGTGATGGGGTGTGGGGGTGATGGGGTGTGGTGGGTGATGGGGTGTGGTGGGTGATGGAGTGTGATGGGTGATGGGGTGTGGGGGTGATGGGGTGTGGTGTGGTAGGTGGTGGGGTGTGGTGGGTGATGGGGTATGGTGGGGTGTGGTGGGTGATGGAGTGTGGTGGGTGATGGGGTGTGGTAGGTGATGGGGTGTGGTGGGTGATGGAGTGTGATGGGTGGTGGTAGGTGATGGGGTGTGGTGGGTGATGGGGTGTGGTAGGTGGTGGGGTGTGGTGGGTGATGGGGTGTGGTGGGTGATGGAGTGTGGTGGGTGATGGGGTGTGGTGGGTGATGGGGTGTGGTAGGTGATGGGGTGTGGTGGGTGATGGGGTGTGGTAGGTGGTGGGGTGTGGTGGGTGATGGTGTGTGGTGGGTGATGGGGTGTGGTGGGTGATGGGTGTGGTGGGTGATGGGGTGTGGTGGGTGATGGGGTGTTACTACTACTACTACTACTATTGTGTGTGTCCATTGTGTGACATTTCTATACAAAGTCTATCTTTACTTCTCTCCCAGGTGTGTGTGTGTGTGTGTGTGTGTGTGGTAACATAGAGAGAAAGTGAGAGTAAAGGGCTAGGACAACATGTATAAAATGTCATAAGGTAATGCTAGATAATGATAACTTGTATTGTCCTTTATAATCAATAGTGTAATCAGGGCTATTCCGAGAGGCCTTCAACCCCCCTCCCCCCTCTGTTCTCCCCCCCACCTCCATCTCTCTCCCCTCCTCTCCAGGCCCCTCTCCCCACACTTTTAACAACTGTCCCCTTAACCTGAAAAGCTGGATTAGCCCTTGTAAATATAAGTAAACACACACACTCACACACACACACACACACACACTATTTAATTTATCGTAATTATGGAGATGTATATTAAATTGTATGTTAATTGAATATACTATAATAATACATCATACTGTAGGGTATAATAGAGGCTTTAATTAACACTTCTCCCATACAGGTGTAATAAGAGTACCCAAGAACTAGTCACTTATTGCGTCATATCCCTCATACCTGTTAGACCTTTAAGACAGGTGTACCGTATATAGAGGTGACTAAACACAGCCAAACAGGAAGTCAAATAAAACTTGTATCAGGGTTAAGCTACCTTGTATGTTCAGGCTTTAAACATGTTTTATTCTTGCCCCCCAGGTAAATTATCTGTAGCTCAGGTGATGAAGAAATAATTAAGGTGTGTGTTTTGAAGACTTGTGTGTGTGTGTGTGTGTGTGTGTTTTGTGTACCCCTCTCTCTCTCTCTCTCTCTCTCTCTCTCTCTCTCTCTCTCTCTCTCTCTCTCTCGTCACGTCTTACCGTTTTCAAGTAATTCAAAAGACTGTCATAATTTATCATTCATTTCCTTATTTTTTCGTAATTTTCTCATTGTTCAGGAATCCTTCGCGCTGTCTGTTTGTATATAAGTCAGGCCAGAGGTGGGTGTGACGTAGTGTTCCTGTGATTGGTTAGTCACAGAAAAGGGGTATGACGTAGTGTTCCTGTCATTGGTTAGTCATAGAAAAGGGGTATGACGTAGTGTTCCTGTGATTGGTTAGTCATCACAAATGAGATGTGACTTAGTGCTCCTGTCATTGGTTCGTCATTGCAAAGGGGTATGACGTAGTGTTCCTGTGATTGGTTAGTCATAGAAAAGGGGTATGACGTAGTGTTCCTGTCATTGGTTAGTCATAGAAAAGGAGTATGACGTAGTGTTCCTGTGATTGGTTAGTCATCACAAAGGAGATGTGACTTAGTGCTCCTGTCATTGGTTCTTCATTGCAAAGGGGGCGTGGTGTTCTTGTATACGTCTCACTCACTAGCCAATCATAACATAGGAGGCGTGACATGTTGGCTATCTGTCTGCTGATAAATCACTGCTAAAGGGGCGTGGTTCTGTAATCAATATTTGGCCAATCATAACACAGAGGGCTTCACTATCTAGTCAAAACATACCAATCCCACCTGTCTCCTCCCACACCTTGCTCCTGATTCCTGGTTCATGATTCCCGATTCCTGGTTCCTGATTCCCGATTCCTGATTCCAGATTCTTGATTCCTCATTGTTTACACAAGTCTGGTAACCGTTTATCCCAGAAAAATAGAGCAGTCATAGAACTTCACAGAGAGAGAGAGAGAGAGAAAGAGAGAGAGAGAGAGAGAGAGAGAGAGAGAGAGAGGAAAGAAGGAGAGAGAGAGAGAGAGAGAGAAGGAGAGAGAGAGAGAGAGAGAGAGAGAGAGTATAATAATTTAATGATTATAAAATACGTCTATAATTACCTGAAGTCCCCGACGGCATTCAGGATATCACACACACACACACACACACACACTCACACTCACACACACACTAGATTGACTTAAGTAGACACTGCAGGTTTAGTAAAGTTCATCAGTAAGCACTTAACGTATTTAATTTGTTAAGTGTATATAGAAGTGTAAGTTTATTTTAGTAGGTTAAGTATTTTGTAGTGGTGGGTAATTAACGAATGTAGTTCAAGTGTGTGAGAGAGAGAGAGAGAGAGAGAGGAAGAAAGAGAGAGAGAGAGAGAGAGAGAGAGAGAGAGACGTAAACTACTGCAACAGAGGCGTACTGTATTATTTGCCTCCCTCCGACGACATAAACAGAATACGTCATGGGAACAAATTATCGGTAAGACGAGACAAGTTTCCCGTAGCGAAGCCGGATTCTAGCTGTAGCGCCCCCCCCCCAGTACCCCCCAGTCCCCCCCAGTACCCCCCAGTCCCCCCAGTCCCCTACCTCCTCCTTATATCTCCCTCATCTTATATGTTAATTCTATAAAAATATAATAATAGGAATAATAACAATGATATTAAAAATAATGGTGATAAGAATAACATTAATAATAATAAATAAATAAATAAATAAATAAAACTTAGATAACGAACACACCAACGATGAAACGGATTAACGAATTCAAAGATAACTAAAGAAGAGGCAGATTAACGAAGGAAATGAAAGATAAGCGATTGAATAGATTTACTTACGAAGGAATAAACGAAGTGAACTAAGGAAGAAAATGAGTAGCGAAGTTTATGCCACATCTTCCTTGTTCTTCCTTCTTCCTTCGATGTCTCAATCCTCTTCCATCCTCCTCTTCCTTGTTACCCTCTTACATCCTCCTCTTCTCTCTTACCCTCTTCCATCCTTTCTTGTGTCAATTCCTCCACGTCCCTTTTATATCATATCTCCTTCCTCTTCCCTCCACTTTCCTTCTATCCCTCCTTCCTTTCCCTTCCCTCTCTCCCCTCCCCTTCCTTTCTTCCCCTTCCCTCTCTCCCCTCCCATGTCATCGCTGAGTGTGTGTTGACAACCTCCCTGACGCAATATTGCTCTCACACTCTACCTGCTGACCCGTGTAGGACTCCAGGAGCGTCCTATTGTCTCCTATACGCCAGGATTCTCACCAGGATTTACCTTGGGAGCTAACTGCCAGAATGTCCCCCCCCCCCCCCCCAGGCCGACATTGCCATCATAAGTGTCCAGTGTCCCCAAGCGATGGTGTCCGACGGTGTAGACGATGATATACGAACTGTGTCCAACGGATCGTGTAAACATCATCGCAAAAGATAACAATAAACAGTTTTGTCAGGAATAAGAAAAAAAAATGGATACAAAATCAGAAAAATATTGCGGATTCTGTTAGTCTTTTGTTATGACTGAGTTCGTCCTCTGTTTAAGTACGTGGTTAGTATTTCGTCCCGTCAGTTTCCAATTCCCCCGTCAGCATCCATCTCCCCCGTCAGTCTCCATCTCCCCCGTCAGCACCCATCTCCCCCGTCAGTTTCCATCTCCCCCGTCAGCATCCATCTCCCCCGTCAGCATCCATCTCCCCCGTCAGTCTGTCACCAGGTCTCTTCCCCCTCACCTGCCCCTGTGTTAATATCACCCCAACCTCCTGAATCCATCTTTTTATTCACCCCCGACTTGTCTTGGAGCCCGGGGAAGAGGGTTGTGTGGCTTTTTTACCTCTCCTGCAGCTGGTAATCAAGATCCTGGTCTCAGAGGGGCCTTACTACCAGTCTAGGAACTCCTGAGGAGGTGTAAGAGGAAGAAGAGGTCATGAAACTCTTTGGAAAAACATAAAACTGTAAGTGAAGAATAGCCAGATGTATTGTGGTGACCTGAGGAGAGGGCCGAGGTATGTGGTCCTGGTGTCTCATAGGAGTCTTATCGGTATCTTAGAAACGTCAAGGAAGGAAAGAAGATAAGGAGTAGGAGTAGGATTAGGAGTAGGAGGAGTAGGGGTAGAAGGAAGAGGAGGAGGAGGCTCTGGAGCATCTTCAAGTCGTCCTCAAGCTAAAAATAGCAATGGAGAGTCTTGAGTCGTCTTGAGTCGTTTTCAAGAGTTCTCGGGGAAGGTAATGGATGTCTTGGTGTCAGAGATCTTCCCAGACGTCTTAGATACCTCGACGAAGGAGCAAAAGGGGAGGAAAAAAGAAGGTCCTGAAATATCGTTAACTAGGGGGGCGTCTTGGGGAGTCCTAAAGGATGAGTGGAGATAGTGGAGGAGCTGAACTGGCATATTAAAAACCATGTCATCGGAGGGAAGGAAAGAAAATAAAGCGGAGACAAGGTAAAGAAAAAGGGGAAAGGGGATGAGGAAAGGGACAAAAGGAAGACTTAAGAAAGAAGGAAGAGTCAAAGTGAGGGGGAGAAGTAGGTTTAAAGAGGTGAAGAAGAGAGAGAAGGGTGTGAGGATAGGTCTTAGTGAGATTTTAAGAGCATCGAAAGAAGAAACGTAGAGAAGAAGGAATAAAGCGGGAAAATTATCAAAAAAAATTCAAACTAACGAATGAAGAGGTGAGAAGGAAGCCCTGGGATGCCTTCAGTGAATATCCTACTCAACAAGGATATCAAGATGGCTTTTGATGTGTCCTTCAAGTCCATTTACATATCTGAGACACAAAGGATCCTCTTGAACGCCCTCTTAACTGGTTCAATTACACATCAAGGACATCCAAGAGCGCTTTATGTCATCCTAACAGTACATTAACACTCTACAGGATATTAAAAGATGTTGTATGAGGTCCTTATGTGTTCATTTCTGAGGGACCTACAAGGATCATCCAACATCAACTGGTATAGGAAACATTTAGAGGAACCCTATATGGTCGCCACTATAACACAGGACTTATGGGGCATCTTAGAACAACCTCAGGGCATGAAGGATATATTACCATCGTCCAGAAGTCTACTGAAGGATGTCCTAGATTGTCCTCATGGCACAGCGGGGATATATAACGCGTCCTCTACTGCTGTCCTGAAGGGTCACCCACATCCCCAAGGACGCGAACGCGACATCCTAGAGCGTCTTTAAACATAACCTTCACACCTAAGACGTCGGGGAATTCCTTAGTCGTGTTTCAAGTATCATTCTGAACACTTTCCCACGGTTGTAAGCGTGTGTGTGTGTGTGTGTGTGTGTGTGTGTGTATGTTCTGGACGTCTCCCCCTCCTCCCTGAATATACTTCCCCTAGATCCACCTCTTTATACTTCCGTACCTAAGATAGTCTCTCTCTCTCTCTCTCTCTCTCTCTCTCTCTCTCTCTCTCTCTCTCTCCACACACACACAAGCGTCCTACATATCCGTCTTGCTTTCCCCCAACTCATGCGGACTCAAGCAGGTCGTAGGAAGGTTTTTTTGTCGCCCTCAGCCACTATTAAATCCTCCCTGCCGACCAACCTACTCTCTCTCTCTGGCGACTAAGTTACTCTCCCTGGCGACCTACCTACTCTTATTGGCGAGAGATCTACTCTCCCTGACGACTAAGTTACTCTCCCTGGCGACCTACCTACTCTTATTGGCGAGAGATCTACTCTCCCTGACGACTAACTTACTCTCCCTGGCGAGCGACCTACTCTCCCTGGCGAACCTACCTACTCTTACTAACGAGCAACCTTCTCTCCCTGACGACTCCTCTACTCTCCCTGGCGACCAACCTACTCTCCCTGGTGACTCATATCTCTCTCTCTCTCTCTCTCTCTCTCTCTCTCTCTCTCTCTCTCTCTCTCTCTCTCTCCTTGCTTAATGCGTGGTAGTGAGTGAAAGGAGTTGTGTCTGTGTGTGTGTGGGAAGTGGTTCTAGAGGTCGTCTGCTTGTGGTGGTCATTAGTGGAGAAGTTCACGACCTGACGACCGCTAATGCTAACGTGGAAGACAGACAGACAGACAGACAGACAGACAGACAGATAGATAGATAGATAGATAGATAGATAGATAAAGAGAGAGAGATACCAACAGACAGACAGACAGACACCACAAAGAGAGAGAGAGAGAGAGAGAGGGGGGGCAGTAACAGGTACACACACTCGTACACTTGGTAATCACAACACCTACCTGGAGAAAGATGGACACGACAGGTACATTTTATATAATTATTGATTAATCTTCTCGGTAAATTCCCGGGTTTGTCTGCCTACCTCTACTGCTTTCTTTCCTCCTTTCTCTTCCTACTTCTTCTTTATTTTAGTATCTTTTCTCCTTCCTTCTCTTAGTCTCTTTCTATTTCCTTCCTTCTCTTACTCTCTCCTTCCTTACTTTATCTTTCTCCTTCCCTTCTTCCTTACTTTACTCGTTCTCCTTCCCTTATATCTTTCACCCTTCCCATCTTCCTTGTCATATTCTCTTTCTATTTCTCTTCTTTCTTCCCTTACTCTCTTTCTTCTTCCCTTCTTCATTCCCTTAATCTCTTTCTCTTTCCCTCCTTCCTTCTGTTTCTCTCTTTCTCTTTCCCTCCTTCCTTCACTTACTCTCTTCCTCCTTCTCTCATGTAGTTTCCTTCTCCTCTTCCTTCTCTTCCACTGTCCCTCCTTCCTTCCCATCCTTTCTTCCTCCCTTCGCCCTTCCTGCCCTACTACCCTTCGTCCTTCTTCACATCCCCTCGTCCTGTTCCTCCTTTCTCATCCTTCTCCCCTTCCTTCCGTCTCTCTCTCCTCCCCTTCCCGTTACCTCCATTATCTTTTGTAATTAACCTTTGCTCCCTCTCCCTCCCCCCAATCTTCCCTCCTTTCCTACCTCTCTTCCTCATCTCCCTGGCTCGGTTTCTCAATTCTCTTTCTCTCTCTCTCTCTCTCTCTCTCTCTCTCTCTCTCTCTCTCTCTCTCTCTCTCTCTCTCCCCTCACCTCTTCTCTTCTCCACTCTCCCTCGCCACCAAGGATCTTCCGATTTTCTTAAGGAGGACAGGGATAGGATTCCTACCCCCTCCCTCCATGTATGTGAGTAAGCTCTTCTTCCCCACCTCCTTCAACATCTCTGTATACAAGGATCCCAGGGTTGGCAGGATAGGCAGGATATATCAAGGAGTCCCACATAACATTCCCTCCTACTCCCCGTCCTAATTGGAAGGTCTTGTGCCCACCTACATAACGCCTGGCAGGAGGTGGAGAGCCACAGGTGACAGCCAATGCAGGTAGGGGCATTAATTAACACACACACACACACACACACACACAGGTACTCGTAGATTTCAAAAGTACTTAAGTTTCATTATTTATATTTTCTATGTATTTTTTCTAAGTGCGTTTTAGCAGTGTTTAGGTGATGTTAAAAATATAATCTTGTTTTGATTTCCAGGTGCGTTTTAGCAGGACCTCAGTCGCACACAAAAACATTCGAATGTGTACCCGAAGAGCACCAACACTCACGGAGAATTAGCGCGCGCGCGCGTGTGTGTGTGTGTGTGTGTGTGTGTGTGTGTGTGTATTAGCAGCACCTGGATGATGGTGATGATGACTGGTATATGTACACGAGGCAGCTGGCTATGTTTGTTGTGAATCACGTAACTCTTATGTGACTTGCAGATAACTATTTACATACACACATATGTATTTATTTATTTTTATTATTTAGCAAAAGCAAGTGCCTCATGTGGTCCGTGTCCGTGATGTGTATTATTGTTATGGTCCGTGTCCGTGATGTGTATTATTGTTATGGTCCGTGTCCGTGATGTGTATTATTGTTATGGTACGTGTCCGTGAGGTGTATTATTGCTATGGTCCGTGTCCGCGATGTGTATTATTGTTATGGTACGTGTCCGTGAGGTGTATTATTGTTATGGTCCGTGTCCGTGATGTGTATTATTGTTATGGTACGTGTCCGTGAGGTGTATTATTGCTATGGTCCGTGTCCGCGATGTGTATTATTGTTATGGTACGTGTCCGTGAGGTGTATTATTGTTATGGTCCGTGTCCGTGAGGTGTATTATTGTTATGGTCCGTGTCCGTGAGGTGTATTATTGTTATGGTCCGTGTCCGCGATGTGTATCATTGTTATGGTCCGTGTCCGTGATGTGTATTATTGTTATGGTCCATGTCCGTGATGTGTATTGTTATGGTACGTGTCCGTGATGTGTATTATTGTTATTGGTACGTGTCCGTGATGTGTATTATTGCTATGGTCCGTGTCCGTGATGTGTATTATTGTTATGGTACGTGTCCGTGAGGTGTATTATTGTTATGGTCCGTGTCCGTGAGGTGTATTATTGTTATGGTACGTGTCCGTGAGGTGTATTATTGTTATGGTCCGTGTCCGTGAGGTGTATTATTGTTATGGTACGTGTCCGTGAGGTGTATTATTGTTATGGTACGTGTCCGTGAGGTGTATTATTGTTATGGTCCGTGTCCGTGAGGTGCATTATTGTTATGGTACGTGTCCGTGGAGTAGTGCAGGTGTCACGTACACACAGCAGTATCTGCCAATCTCTAATACCCTCTCCCCTCCCTCACCTCTCCCATTCACTCCCCTTTACCCATCCCCCTCACCCTTTCCTCTCCCCTTTAACCATACACTTCGCCCTTCCTACTCCCCTTCATCCACGCTATCACACCTGTTTCTTCCCTTCTCTGTTACCCCTTCACCCATCTCCCCTTCCCCCCCCCTTCACCCATCTCCCCTTCCCCCCCCTTCACCCCCTCCCCTTCCATCAAGGTCAGTAAACATCTGCTTTATGATCAAACATTGTCTGCTGATGACAATAATCTTTTTCTGTGTCCTGTCTGCTGTTGTTGTCTGCTGGTACTGTATTCATGTCTACTGATGTCTGCTGATAGTGTGTTGATGTCTACTGATGTCTGCTGGTACTGTGTTGATGTCTGCTGATGTCTGCTGATAGTGTGTTGATGTCTACTGATGTCTGCTGGTACTGTGTTGATGTCTGCTGATAGTGTGTTGATGTCTGCTGATGTCTGCTGATAGTGTGTTGATGTCTACTGATGTCTGCTGGTACTGTGTTGATGTCTGCTGTCTGTTGCTGCTGTCTGTAGAGGGGTAACGGCGCCATAACATCCTGTCAGCTGGTGTCGATGGCTCATGTGATCATTGACGTCATATTGGGTGACCACTAAACACTTAATCGTCCATGGAGTGTTTGGTGAGGGAGGGAGTAAAGGAGGGAGTGAAGGAGGGAGTGAAGGAGGGAGTAAAGGAGGGGGTGAAGGAGGGGGTGAAGGAGGGGTGAGGTACAGAGTGAGTAAGTAGGGAAGTGTGTGAGAGAGAGAGAGAGAGAGAGAGAGAGAGAGAGAGAGCGCGCATGGAGGGAAGGGAAATCCCCTCTCTTTAAATTGCACACTGTTCCAACTGCTACAAGAGAGAGAGACAGAGAGACAGAGAGAGAGACAGAGAGAGACAGAGAGAGAGACAGAGAGAGACAGAGAGAGAGACAGAGAGGCAATGACAAGGTTTTATAAATATTTAACTCACCTTCACTACATTTATTATCCATTGTTATTCTCCCAACAAATATCTCACGTCATGTTACTCTCTTAAAAGCAAAAAACTTGTGGTGTTCTTCAATCCCGAAGCTAAAACTTAAGCTTTTCAGGCGTAAAAATTCAAACTTATCATATTTTTCCATCCGCAGCTAAAACTTACGACTTTATAACCCCCCCCCCCCCCAAAAAAAAAAAAAATAAATAAATAAATAAATAAATAAATAAATAAAATAAAATAAATAAAAATATAAATAATGTCTTTAATGCTCGTCTCTATTATATATAAAAAAACAATAGTTATTTTTCTAATCGGACAAAGTATTTAAGACATTTTCAAACTCTATCTTAAGAGCTCATTATATTAAATCGTAACGTTTAATAAGCCTCCAGTCGATAATTTATAAGACTACGTTAGTCGCTTATAACCTTACAATAACAGACACTTTATGGCACTGCAGAATGGTGTTGAGTTTCCAGCCTGAGGATCTTTTAACTGCCTCACGTCTTAATAACTTCTACATTATTATTATTATCATTATTATTATTATTATTATTACTATTATTATCATTATTATTATTATTATTATTATTATTATTATTATTATTATTATTATTATTATTATTATTATTATTATTATTTACCTTTTACAGACTGTTGGATAGAGTTGGAGTTTTCTGTCAGCATCTCCCAGTATCTCTAAACATTCTTCTCTATAGTGTCTCTCAACAGTATCTCTCTACATATATAGTCTCTTTTTAACATCCCCCCCCCTTCCACCCCCTCCCCTCATATCCCCCTCCCCCCTCCCCTCCCCTCCCTTAAAAAAATTTAACTCGTATCCTTCAAAAAGTCTGGAAAACCCACAGCAATGTTGTGGTCACTGAACACCATGCATTTGTTTACCATTGTGACGTCACCACCTCCTGTCATGACGTCAGGGAGAGATATTTTGTTATTAGGAAAGTATGTCCGTAAATCCCTCAAGGGTGAAGTGCGGGAAGGGGGGAAGAGGGAGGGGGGAAGGAGGGAGTAGGAGGGGGATAAGGGTGTCATTGATGATGTAGGGAGAGAGGGAGGGGATAAGAGTTAGATTACACTCCCTCCATTCTTATTTCACCTTATTTTGTTCCCCCATTTATCTCTCTTATTCCTTATTCCCTTCTTTAGTTTATCCCCTTCGTCTCCTTCCCTTTTTTCCCCTTCACTCAGCAATACTTTCCCCTCCGCCTTCATTATTTCAGACATCCCATCTCCCTTCCATCCCATCATTATTAGATTTTCCCCTCCTCTTCCCATCCTATCCATTCCATTTTATTTTTCTTCATTATTCCATCTATCTCCTTCCCCTACCCCCTCCCTATACCCCTCACTATCCCCTCCCTATCCACCCCCCCACCAACACTGCTTCTCATTGGCTAGTTCCCTCACGTACTGACTCTATCATCACCGCCATTACTCCCTCGTAAACAACACATTAGAATTACTATCCCAATTAACAGTGAAGATTTAATGTGATTGTGAGGATAAGTGGATAGGTGGTGGATGGTGGTGGATGTTGGGGATGTTGGAGGATAGGTCGATGGTGGTGGATAGGTGGTGGATGGTGGTGGATGTTGAAGGATAGGTGGATGATGCTGTGGATGTCGAGGGATGTAACAAAGTGGATGTAGGATGGAGAGACAGATAAGAAGTGAGATAACAAGGAAAATATAGTAGATGAATGAGAAGGATGGAGGTAGAGGAGATAGAAGAGGTATAACGGATGAATAGAAAGGTAAGGATGGATAGGATGGATAAGTGGCGGCTATAGGTGGATATGAGGGAGTCGAAGTCATCCACTGGGTCAAGAGAGGTCATTCACCACTGTAGTTGTCAGGTCAGCTATTAATGGGGGTGTGTGTGTTTGAGAAATGGTGAGGGTCATGTGACACGAGAGAGAGAGAGAGAGAGAGAGAGAGAGAGAGAGAGAGAGAGAGAGAGAGACTCTGTTCAGTCGTATCATAGCACACCTCCCTAATTGGTTTACCTGGCTATAATCTTACCTGTAATCAACATTAATAACGACTAAGATCTCTATGAATACAACTATCTATCTATCTATCTATCTATTCATCAAACCATTTATCCCTTTATTCTTGTTATTCATTTATTGGTATTTTCTTATTTCTCTATTTATCTTTACGTTTTTCTATTCATTATTTCATTAATCTTATTACAAATACTTATTTATCACCATCTTTTCTTCTTTATATTTCTGTTTAGTCAATACAAGTCACTCAAAAAACTATCTGTTCAAAATTGCGTTGAAAAAATATGAAACAACGGACGAAGGATTTTGACAACCCTACCAAGACAACAGGAGACACAGTGTTCATTCTGAAATTCATCGATCACCCCAAGTAGCCACAAGGTTTTACCCAGGTATCCCGTGGCAGCCCTAGTATATCACGAAGTAGCCCCAGGTTGTAGGAGGTAGTCTCAGATAGTCTTAGTCCCAAGTATGACAGGTAAAAAAAAACCCCTTATCAAGGTTAATTGTATTTGTGCAGGGAATTCCCGCCTCTGTGTGACCCGGATATACTGCAAATAAGACTCTGTGTGCTAAGTGAGAAGGTAGGTATGTCTGTTTACTATGTGGACAGGTGGGTATGTTCTGTTTACTAAGTGGGCAGGTGGGTATGTTTATTTACTAAGTGGGCAGGTGGGTATGTTCGTTTACTATGTGGGCAGGTGGGCATGTTTATTTACTAAGTGGACAGGTGGGTATGTTTATTTACTAAGTGGGCAGGTGGGTATGTTTATTTACTAAGTGGGCAGGTGGGTATGTTCGTTTACTACGTGGGCAGGTGGGTATGTTCGTTTACTACGTGGGCAGGTGGGTATGTTTATTTACTAAGTGGACAGGTAGACATATATGTTAATTAAGACGTCAGGTAAACATAAGACTAAGAGACCATAACAAAAATAACAATGAATAACCTATCTAATAACTTCTTCCCTTTATGTACATCAGTTATAACACACGTCTGGCGCCTCACAGAAGGTCGTGTTATTGTAAGTGCCACATCGAGGAGCCAGTGCCGAGTGTGTGAGGTACTAGGAGGTAACTAGGAGGTAATGGGAGGGAACTAGGAGGGAACTTGGTTGTAATGGGAGGTAACTAGGAGGGAACTTGGTTGTAATGGGAGGGAACTAGGAGGGAACTTGGTTGTAATGGGAGGTAACTAGGAGGGAACTTGGTTGTAATGGGAGGTAACTAGGAGGTATCTTGGTGTAGTGGGAGGTAACTAGGAGGGAACTTGGTTGTAATGGGAGGTAACTAGGAGGTATCTTGGTGTAGTGGGAGGTAACTAGGAGGGAACTTGGTTGTAATGGGAGGTAACTAGGAGGGAACTTGGTTGTAATGGGAGGTAACTAGGAGGTATCTTGGTGTAGTGGGAGGTAACTAGGAGGGAACTTGGTTGTAATGGAAGGTAACTAGGAGGGAACTTGGTTGTACGAGGAGGTAACTAAGAGGTAACTTGGTGTAATGGGAGGTAACTAGGAGGTATCTTGGTGTAATGGGAGGTAACTAGGAGGTAATAGGACGTAACTAGAAGGTATTAGGAGGTAATTAAGAGGTAACTAGGAGGTACTCTATTATAACGACATAGCTGAGGAGAAATAAATGAACTGGCCTCCCTCCCTCCCCCCCCCTCACCTTCCCCTCACCCTCCACCACCCCCCCTCACCCTCCACCCCCCCTCACCTCCCCCTCACCTCCCCCCCTCACCCTCCACCACCCCCCCCCTCACCTCCCCCCTTACCTCGCCTACTGCCACATCGTTTACCCCCTGACTTAGGAGTACTGTTACTGCTACTGTTGTTTGTACTGGTGTTGCTTGGTATCACTACTACTGCTACTGTTACTTTTTTATGTTGTGACTGAAGTTTGGATGAGAAATGTTGTTGTTGTTATTTATTGTTGTTGTTTTTGCTGTTAATATTGTTGTTGTTGTTGGTTGTTGTTGTTGGTTGTTGTTGTTGTTTAGGAGTTGTGTTTTTGCTGGTTCTTGTTGTTGTTGTTGGTTCTTATTATTGTTTACTTTACTCCTATTATTATTATTGTGACTTACTCTCGCTAAAGAGAACCAGGCCACTTCCTCTAGGGGAAACTCCTCTATTTCTATATTTACTGGATTACTGTCGCACCCTTGAGTCCCACCTGACACATCGACTATTCCGCTCTTGTGAAAATGGTACTCAGAGGAAGACTCAGTTATGGACTCTTATCTTTATTAATCTTTTATTTTCCTGTGTGTGTGTGTGTGTGTGTGTGTGTGTGTGTGTGTGTGTGTGTGTGTTACCAGTTAAGTACATCTTATATTTATCTCAGTTACCCTGGCGTCAAGTCCATCACAAGACCCTCACTAACACACACACACACACACCTTCGGGTCTTTTTCTACTACTACTACTACTACTACTAATACTACCTATACGCCACAAAAATTACCATCACCCACTACCACCATCACCCCCACCACCACTCTCACTCACTCCCACCACCACCACTACTACAACTACCTGTACACTCACGGTAAATCCCTCCCCCCCCCCCCCCCCCCCCCAGGATACTATTTGGTCGGCATTTCCTTCATTGGGGGTGAGAGGTAACCCAAGGCTATGAGCAACTTCCTGAGACAGTGTTGCCATAATTTCTCTAACCTTGTCACCCCTCCATCACCATCTTTCTCCTCCTCCTCCTCCTCCTTGACCTTCTTCCTCTTCGTTTTCTTTATTTTCTTCTTTAACTTCCTCTTCTCTTCCTCCTTCTACTTCATTTCTTTCCTCCTCCTTTTATTTGTTTTCTCCCTTTTCCTGTTTTCCTTCTTTTCATTCGCATTATTAATTCCTTCTCCTTGATTCTTCCTTGTTCATCTTCACTTTTTCCTCTCTCTCTCTCTTCATATTCTCTTCTTCCTGTTTTCTTCACCTCCTTCTCTGTCTTCCTTACTTCCTTCATTATCTCTCTCTCTCTCCCTTCTTGTTATTCTGGTCCCCCTCTCCTCTCCCCACCCTCCTCTTTTCTCCCCCCTTCCTCCTTGTTCTTAATCTATTGTTCCTACTCCCCCCTTCCTCACCCCCCCCCCCCAGATGGCATGACCCAGCCTGCATCACGGCCACGGGACTTTTCCCTCGTGGGGTCATGCAAGAGAGGGCGGGAGAGAAGGTCACGGGAAAGGTATAAAGAGAAGAGGAGAGAAGGAGGGACGAGGGATAGGAGTGGGAGGAGGGAGAGAGAAGACAAGAGAAGGGGGAGGGGGAGAAGGAGGAAGAGAAGAGGTCACAGAGAAATCGAGGGGAGGGAGGAAGGGGGGTAGAGGGGAGAGGAGTAGGAGGAGGGAGAGAGAAGACGAGAGAAGTGGGGAGGGAAGTGGGAGAAGGAAGATAGAAAACAAGAGTAGGGAGAGGGGAGGGGGAGAGAGAGAAGAGAGACGAAGAACAGGAGGAAGGAGGATGAGAGTAGGAAGGAAGTGAGTACAGAGGCAAGAAAAGACGAGAGAGAGAGAGAGAGAGAGAGAGAGAGAGAGAGAGAGAGAGAGAGAGAGAGAGAAACAGACAGACAGAAAAAACAGACAAACACACAAACACAGACATAGACAAATAGAGACACAGGCAGACAAAAAACAGACAGACAGACAGACAGAAAAACAGACAGACAGAGGCCCCAGTTCTTACACTTCCTGAGAGAGAGGGAACTCAGACAGCGGTAGGGGGTTCCCCATCGCCGCTAGCCCTTCAGTATTACATGAAAGGTGTGCAAGTGACCCAGACGAGCAGTAGGGGGGTGGGGGCAGCGGGAGGGGGGGCAGGGGGAGGGGGCAGTGGGGGATGAGAGATGGGGGAGAGAGAGGAGCGGGGTAGAGGGATGAGGGAAGGGTAGGGGGATGGTGGATGGGGAGAAGGGAGATGGGGAGGGAAAGGGGGAAGGGAAGGGAGATGGGGAGGGAAAGGAAGATGGAGGATGTAGGGAGGGGAGAAAGGGGGATGTTAGAGAGAGAGAAGGGTAGAATAGGTAGAAGGAGTAGAGGAGGTAGAGAAGGGGTTGGGAGGTTAAAAAGGGGAGGGAGGAAGAATAGTCGAAAAAAAGGAAATTGAATGAAGGAGGAGTAAGAGGCGGAGGAGGAAGAGGAAGCATAGGGAGGAATGAGACGATAACACGTAACACACCCGTTGGGTAACAATTGAAACGAGGTCAAAGGTCACAGTTAGAGGTCAAAAGTCCCAGCCACGGAGGTCAAAAGTCCCAGCCACATAGGTCAAAGGTCACAGCCCGAGGTCAAAGGTCACAGCTAAAGGAGGTCACTTTGAACTCATCCATATTAATTAGTCATTCTTGTTTATATTATAAACTTGCAACAGGTGTGGGTATAGGCGTAGCAGGTGTGGGTGTGGGCGTAGCAGGTGTGGGTGTGGGCGTCACCTACATTTTGCGTCACGCCACACATCCAGGAAAAAAAACTATTACTCCTGTATTGTTAAACTTCTTGGTGTTGACACAATACTGTTGAAGGCTGTTTTGTAGGAAGGTGGAGACTCATCATTTTCTTGTTTTGATTTTTTCTTAATGGTAGAATACACCCTTTGGTCCACCTCCTTACATAGGAAGAGTTACTATTCTTGTCTTTCCTATTATTTTGATTCTAATTGGTGACAGAAGTAGTGTTTCTTAACTCTCATTCATATTTTTATTCTGATTTCTGTTGACGTCAAATATATTCATTGTGTCGAATAACTTTCTTTATTTTACGAAAATTTCTGTGAACTCTCCTGTGATTCTCGTTGTCCTTGTGGAATAATATACTTTCTCAGAGAAAATATTTTGTCATTGGAGTATTTTCTTGCCGGTGTATCTGTTGGTGCGTCACGGTGTAGCCTTGTAGATGACACAACATGTCCCTGAACCTCGCCACCTGTCACAGAGATTATTGTTATATCTGTCTTATTATCCGTCAATCTTCTTTCTCTCTATCTGTCTGACCGTCCATCTGTCTCTTTAACTGTCTGACTTTGTATCTGCCTCCGCTTATTTATCTCTGGCTGTCTACCTTTCTGCCTACGCGTCTGTTTGAGTTTCTGTCTCGGTCTGTCTATATGTATGACCTTCTGTCTGTCTGTCTATCTCTCTTTCGACTTTTTCATGTGGTCTTAATTAAACACAATGGTTTTAAATTAGACAAATTTATATTTAGGAGCGAGATATATAAACACTGGTTTGAAAATGTAGTGGACGAGTGGAACAAGTTACCAAACATCATCATTAACTCGAATACGCTGGATAGCTTCAAACATTGGTTGGGTGGATATACGAGCGAGAGGGGTTGGGTGTAAACGGGACTGCCTAGTATGTTCTAATCTAACGTTGTTCTCTCTGTTCATGGCTGCCGCTGTCCATCTATGTCTTTGCTCTTTAT
Source organism: Homarus gammarus (assembly GCA_958450375.1). Taxonomy (NCBI): domain Eukaryota; kingdom Metazoa; phylum Arthropoda; class Malacostraca; order Decapoda; family Nephropidae; genus Homarus; species Homarus gammarus. The sequence continues at coordinate 187,281 of CAUDMG010003527.1, read as the reverse complement.
ACCACAGCACTCACAGCAGTCTTACAGCACAGGTATAAAATGCTGTCTGTGTACCAGGTCTTCCCCGACTAGCATTATCATGATTTAGATGGACATTTATAGACAAGTTATATCATAAATCACTAAATAATATAGTCTAATCTTCTCACTTTTATATTTTGTAAGTAATATATCAAGACTTATAATTCATTCAAAGGATTAGAAAAGTCATCTAAGCTCATCACTCGAGACACAAATGTTGAGTTGGGTTCCATATTTGGGTTTTATCTCCAGAATAAATATACCTTTAACGACCACTGGTACAAGGAGGGATAAGGACACCATCAATGAGGTCAAGTGTCTGGTGACCTGACCTGAATCTGAGTGACCCAGACAGTTGACCTGACATTCTCAAATACCTGACACGAATATCATCTCCATTTTTTTTTCTGTGGCTGTCTCGGTTAATTCCACACACACACACACACACACACACACACACACACACTCCTGCACCCGAGCTCCTCAGTGTTTACTCAACATTCATACTTCCCAAGCTCACCTATGCCTCCCCTACCTGGTCTTCCTCCCTAAATGCCACACAACATAAACACCTAGAAAAAGTGCAAAAGCGGGCATGCAAGATTATTCTCTTCCCTTCCTACACCACATATCAAGAAGCGCTCAACACACTGACCCTTTCGACTCTCACTGACCATCACCACGACCTCACCTGCAAATTTGGTAAGAAGCTTCTGCACCATCCTCGACACCGGCTCCTACTACCACCTGAGATCCCTAGCCTGAGAAGTGCTGTTCGACACCACAACCGCATCCAGCCCATACGTGCACGAACTGATCGCTATAAGAACAGTCCAGTCCCAACCATTGTAAAAATTATCAATAACTTGTAATAAACCGGTGTATTCACTCCCAGTAAATACTACTTCTTGCACTGTCACTATGTTGAAATGCCCTGTAGTTTGAGCTTTTCCCCATCTAGTTATTATATATCTTATCTATATATCTTATGTTATTTGTATATTATTTGCAAATCGAAACCCATTCCCCAATTATGTAACTGTATATTTTCAGCCTTCTGGCTGCCAAGCTCTTTCAATAAACTGTTAATTATTATTATTATTATTATTATTATTACACACACACACACACACGTTCCAAAGAAAAAATATCACGGCACAATTCGAATTCCTGAAATAACTCTTAATTAAAGGTGGTGACTCAACATTTTCCTTCGGGCGGTCCTCTCATTGGCTAACGCACAACATTTCTAACTCCTCATTTGTTGACACGGAACATCTCTACACCTCTCATTGACTGACATGAAACAGTTCTAGCTCCTCATTGGTTGACACGGAATATCTCTGCTCATAAGAACCTAAGAACATAAGAATGGAGGAAACTGCAGTGGGCCTATTGGCCCATACTGGGCGGTCCCGTTTACACCCAACCCCTATTGCTCATATTTCCATCCAACCTATGTTTGAAGCTATCCAGCGTATTTGAGTTAATGATGCTGTTTGGTAACTTGTTCCACTCATCCACTACTCTGTTTCCAAAACAATGTTTACCTATCTCGCGCCTAAATCTAAGCTTGTCTAATTTAAAACCATTGTTACGAGTTCGCTCCTGGTTGTATAGTTTGAGTACCTTTGTAATGTCACCTTTGTTTAGCCCTGACTTCCACTTATACACCTCTATCATATCGCCCCTCACTGTACGTCTCTCGAGGGAGTGCAAATTAAAATGCTTTAACCTGTCTCTGTACTCAAGGTTCCTAATGCCCGGGATTAGTCTTGTCATTCACCTCTGAATTCTTTCTAAGAATTCTATATCCATTATGTAAAACGGTGACCAGAATTGAATTGCGTAATCCAAGTGAGGTCTCACAAGCGCAAGATACAGTTTTAGGATGACCTCGCTAGTCTTGTAACTAATACTCAAGTGCTTTATTAACCTTGTTTCGAGCAAATACACATTGTTTACTTGGCTTAAGATTCCTACTTATCATTACTCCTAAATCTTTCTCGCAGTCGGATTTCTCTATAACATCGGCTGACACGAAACACTTCTAACTCCATATTGGCTAACGCGAAATACCTCTGCTCCTCTCATTGGCTAACGCGAAATATTTCTAATCGCTCATTGGCTGATACTGAACACCTCTACTCCTCTCATTGGCTAACATGGAACACATCTGCCCTAATACCCATCGTTAATTGCAAGTAATTTGCATGAATAATCTAATCATAAAGGTAATTAACAATAACCATAATTAAGCGTTTTATTACCTTAATTATAGTCTAGGTGTGTATATAATCTTAAATAACAAATAAACTTTCATTGCAAGTTAAAAATTATATGATGAAAAAAAATATATAAATAATGAATTCCCGATACGAACCTTTACCTGGTATAGTACACAGTAAGTGAAGATCGTGTATAAAAAGGTGTCTAGATATTCCCAGAAGTTTTGATGGCATGAGTTAGTATCAGATCTCTACCGGCCAAGCCCACGTCTTTCTTTGAATCTCCCAAACAGTGAACACACACACACACACACACACACACACACACAAAGGAAATTCCTCTCCCCCACCACAACATCAACTTATAAAAGGAGAATGACGTCGAATTAATGTTAGTTTATCACAGTTCCTTATTAATCCATCTACATCAGGTTTCCTTCAACGATTAAATTACATCATCTTATTCAATAGATATTTATGGATAGTATCTGCATGAGTTCATCACTACAGGGTCAGGGATTCACACTAAAATGTTTGATTGGTTTAGTTTATTCTTTCCTGATTTGGTGAGGGGAACTCCCGACCCTTCCCTCCTTTCTCTCCCAGTTGTCTCGATACCTGCGTGTGGCTTCAGTGTGTGTTCGTATTGACTGTCTCTCTCTTTATCATGTTGTTTCGTTGTGTCTTTAATTCCATAATATTTTTCCTAATCTTTGGTAAAATAAAGATGAAGATGATAATACGAAAAAAAAAGAGAAATTAAAGAAAAGAAAATTACAAGTAGATGCTTTAACGATCCCGGTCCACCAAACACAACACGTGACCTTCCTGTTTGTCAACACAACACACGCTAGAATGTGCCAGACGAGTTAACTCAGGTACAGTGACCCTGGCCCACCTGCAGCCACACCTGTCTCCCGCGGTACACACCTGACCTAATCTAACACACCTGACCTAACCTCCATCACCTGTGCGATAATTACCCGCTACTGGTAACACCACAAACAGCTTCATTATCCCGGACGCTTAAACCATGTTCCCCACGGACCTAAGACTGCCATGTTGGTTTGGAAAGTTTATTCGGGTATATAAAACAAACAACAGTAACGAGGATTTCTGAGTCTGAGGAGGAGGAATGTGTGTGATATTTGGTTAATATTCTGAGGTAGACGTAAATGGAGTTACCTGTAATCTAGTGTGATTTATTTACCAGACCTGTTCTGTCTCTCTCTGACTATTTATATTGTTCTTGTTGCATTATGGTGTATTGTGCATGTATAAATAGACCACCACTGGCACACCCTTGCTTGCTCGCTCACACACACACACACACACACACACACACACACACACACACACACACACACACATTTTAATGGTTGCTCCCCTCGTATGACCAAGTATTAACAGCAGAAGTCACACCAACCACATCCTCATCCACCAATCGACTAAAACCCAAGTTCCCACATACTGCCAGGTAGACATAAACAAATGAAGTCAAGAAATTTACCCATAATTTCACCCATCCTCTCCGGTGACTGAACCCTGGACCACTGGGTTGCGAGACGAGTATGCTAGCTACCACACTACAGGCCGCCACTTACACCACCATTTCGGATGATACTGAAAAAACAAATTTATAATTAATTGAGATGAAGACCAGAGAGGACTGTAAGACGCCCTAAATAAAATTATAGTACGGACAGAAAAGTGATAAATTTTTAATGTAACGAAATGGGAAGTTCTAAAAATGGGAAAACTCCACAAAAAATAATAATATCTAAACAAATAAATAAGCCTGTGAGACACACGTGTGGGTAATGACTGGGAAAACCTCACACCAAGGCTACAGTGTTAATGCACACGATTAGGCTAAGAGAAAATATAAAGGTGAAGAAAACTGACTCAGCTTTTTATTGAAAGAGTGAAGGGTGATATGACTAGGTTTAGGAGGAAGATAGGAAGGAACTGGTTCACAAATAGGGCGGTGGACGAGTGGAACAAGCTTAGCAACTTTGTAGTAAGTGCTGGAACGCTGGAAAGTTTCTAAAGGAGGCTAGGTAGATTCATGGATGATAGAGAGTGGTAGTAACTCTCGACAGGAGCTGCCATGCACAGGCCAACCGGCCTATTGCAGACTCCTTATTTTCTTATGTTCTTATGAAAGATAGTTCAGTAGAGGCAACACTATTATGGTACTTAAACTTTATCAGATCAACGTAGAAGTTTTAGACACGGTTTTGAATTAGAGATCACTAGGTATAGGGTGGAAACGGGTGATCGTTGTTTCGGTAATGGACCTGTACACGACGAGAATTACATCGTTAAGGTCACAGGTCGGTTGATAGGTTACTGGTCGGGTGTAAACAAGAGCTGCCTCACATGGACCAAGAAACCTACAACAGATTTGTTTATGCTCTTAGACACACCGACGTCATAGACTCACAAACACACATACACAGATCATACTCACACCAACTCTAACAGTCTTCTCCCTCACACACACACGCAGCCCCAACACACACACACAGCCCCCAACACACACACACGCAGCCCCAACACACACACACACACAGACAAACATGGAGATGATTATAATCATAATCTTGCAATCTTAATTGATTCCGATTACGGTGTATTCATCATCGTAATTGTAATAAAAATAATTTATATCTGTAATTGCAATCTAATCGTAATCCAACATTTTCAAAAACCTGTAACCATATTGTAATCATAATCTACCTTTTTCGAGAGTTTGTAATCGTAATCCACCCAAAAATCGTCTAAATGTCTTTTCACAATATGATTAAAGCTGAATAACGTCTGTAATTATAATTTTCGATTTACTTACAGGATTACAGTACCTGTACACGTCAATGAACATTTAAATTTTCTCGCCACATTGAATAGTCTGTCACGTCAACTTGGCGCCATGTGACTGTAATGTAATCTGTAACAATATAAGGTGGCAACACTAACCACGTGACTAGGCTACTATGATGCCTCAGTTGCTTCCCCACCACCAGAGGTCCTTCATGTCCTATCCCGAAGCAACATTTGGAGGCACATTATCAATACTCCTTTGCTGGTGGGTATTATGTGCTACTCACTGCCTGTATAGTATGGCTCTGTCCTCAGGCACTCACTTCAAGTCACCAAGCGGCAGTGTCCAAGTCAAAGCAGAACTTGTTAGCTGATTCTGATTATGTAGCTTCTATATAAACAAATGTTGCCCAACTTTTTGTAGCTGTAATTATTAATGTACTTGTAACCCAGGAAAATCATAATAGTAATCAAATGTATTGAGACCAATGTAATCATAACCGCAATGTAATCAAGAAAAATTACTGTAATCATAATCATAAATCAAAATATCAATACTTGAACCACGTAATTCTAATCACAATCAAGAAAAATAAGTTTATATTTCAATCACACTTGGCCTCGTGTCTACATATAACTCTCCCTCACACACATACCTACACCTACGTCACTTTCCCCTCCCTACACACAACTACACTCGCATACACATTGTCAGCAGTCACACCTAAGCACAGAAAAAGGCGATATATTCATGTTACCGGAAATTAGAAAGTGTCTGAATTAACTGTTAAGAGGAACGCGCCCCTATAATCCGCCACTTAAGTCTCGATTCCATTGCCTAACTCATAAATAGAATTAGATTCCCTCTATGGGTTTCTGACGTGAAGAACTTGTACTTGTGGTATAGTTAAGTGTAAAGCCACTTACTGACCACCATTGATTGTGATTTTAAGGCATCTAGTGTCACACCTTTTAAAGCACACCTGAGTAATAATACCCTTCACAAACTCCTTCACACCAAAAAAAATAAAAATAAATAACACAAATACGAAAAAGAAAATTACTAAAACATTCCCATCGTTATCAATTCACTTTTGATTCATATTCATTAACATCCTGACTGACACTTTGTATAACCAATGAAAAAATATAAATAAACGAGTAACAACAGAAAACAGCTGATCCGTCTACCCACAATTCAGTAGTAAAAGAAACAGATGAGCGCCAGTGTTGACATCAAAGATCAACACTGGCGAGAAACACACCAACACACACCCACAACTGACAGTATCATGTTGTACTTGGGGGCGGGGGTGGGGTGTGGGTGGGGATGGAGGGGGGGGGGTGGGTGTGGGTGGGGATGGAGGGTGCGAAAGGGTACGGGGTGTGGGAAGAAGGAGTGAAGGGGAAAGGGTGAAAACATGAAGGAAGAGGCATAAAGGGAGGGATAAAAAGAAGGGGACAGAAAAGGAAGGATACAGAGGAGGCGTACAGGAAGGGAGAAAGAAGGGGAAAGACACACGGAAATAGGAAGGGAAGGTATAAGAGATTTAATTTAATAACTTTAAGGTAGATTAGGTTAGGTTAAAGTAGATTAGGTTAGACAAAAGAAACAGAGACGCGAAGAGAAAGAGAAAAGAAAAGGACAGGCAATAATGGCGGGTGAAAATGGAAAGGAGAGAGGGAAGGAGGGCAGGAGGGAAGAAGGAGAGAGGGAAGGAGGGCAGGAGGGAAGAAGGAGGGAGGGGTGGTGGAAGACAGCAGTAACTAGAGACGGTAGTGTTGACCAGACTGTCAATAAACATGTTGGACCCGCCACCTGCTGTTGATATAAGAGGTCATTCCCGTGTGTTAGTGCTGACGCTATGCTGTTGCTGACGCTGTGCTGTTGCTGACGTTGATGTTGCTGATGCTATTCCTGTTCTTGATGCTGTTGATGGTTTCTTTTGTTGGTACTTCTGCTGTGCCACTTGTTGTTGGTACTCCTGCTGTTGTCACACTTGTTGGTACTCCTGCTGCTGTCACTTGTTGTTGGTACTCCTGCTGCTGTCACTTTGTTGTTGGTACTCCTGCTGCTGTCACTTGTTGGTACTCCTGATACTGTCACTTTGTTGTTGGTACTCCTGCTGCTGTCACTTGTTGGTACTCCTGGTGCTGTCACTTGTTGGTACTCCTGCTACTGTCACTTTGTTGTTGGTACTCCTGCTGCTGTCACTTGTTGTTGGTACTCCTGCTGCTGTCACTTGTTGGTACTCCTGGTGCTGTCACTTGTTGGTATTCCTGCTACTGTCACTTTGTTGTTGGTACTCCTGCTGCTGTCACTTGTTGTTGGTACTCCTGCTGCTGTCACTTGTTGGTACTCCTGCTGCTGTCACTTTTGTTACTGCTATCAAACAGGGAGGTACTACCGCCTGTGAAGATATTGGAAGCATAATGTATTGTCTAATTGTAGACCCTGCTGCCATAAGATATTGCAAAAATTGTGACGAAATCCCAGGTTGCTCATTTGACTTTCTTCCTCAGTTACACACAATTGCAGGATTTCAATTTTCTGACAACACAACATACATATATCCTTTCTCACTATTGATATTTTTTTTTTTTTTGGGGGGGGGGGTATTAATTATGGTCCTTTATTATTATTATTATTATTATTATTATTATTATTATTATTATTATTATTATTTAATATTGTATATTTTTTATTAATTCTTATTCATTTTTGTATTATTATTATTGTTATTATTATATTTTTGCCCCCCAGGCCCTGATGTGGGACATTGGCCTGTGCCCTGGTGGGCTAATCCCGTAACAAAATATCTTTTAATCAATCACTGATTTAAATAGAACTCCAATATTAAAGTCTTAGAAATACCTTGTACTAATCTCTAATAAAATCTGACCCAAAAAATCATATATTAACTTTAAAAAATAACTAGCTACCTATTTAAGTTTTCTATTTTAATTTGAACTTCGTCCTAAGATAATCATATTTAAACCTCGTGAGAGACTTGTAATCCACACAGCGGATTTTAAACTCATTCCTTCCTTTTAAGATAATTGTTATTTTAAACGTGGCCATGTTCAAGCTTTTCGTCTAAATTTAATTAACCTTTGCTAAAACTCGATTTTTTCAGTTCGCCAATTAAGGCTTCGTATATACATGGTTATCCTTTAAGCTCGAACTAAAATGATTTTCGTGTTTTATGCAAACTTTTAAATGTCGTTTATTAGAGTTTCCCATCCTTAATGTTATAAAATGATTTGACAGAAAATGTGAATATTTCGTGGGATACTAAGCCTGTTACTTACATAACTAGATAAATAGGTACAAACACACAATCACCGACTGATAGATAGGCCTAGCCAAGGATTCTATACTGACCTTTAACAGGAAAGAATCCGTGGCCGAGCTTATCTTATAGGCGGGCAGGGGGGGGGTGACTTCATAGAAGTTTATAAATGCCTCCGAGGACATTACTCAGTCGAGTGTTCATACATGGAACTGATGCCACAGGTTCAGAAAGTTGTCAGGGCATTTTTTTTTTGAGTGACAGTTGTGAACTCTTTCAACAATCTGCCACACAGCCTTGTGGTGGCACCGAATGCGAGCTCATTCTAGACAAGACTTGACCAACAGTGGCGAAGGTACAAGTAATAGCAAATACATTCTGGAACCAGTGGCTGTCCAGAATAGGCCTATGCCAGCAGCGTGTAACAAAGACGTGATCCACCACCAAAGCGGCTAACAGACCGATCAGACGGATCAGTAACGAAGATGATAAAATAAAATAAAATAGGTAGATATACGGATGAATACATGATTCTTCAGTTGAACATTTTCAAACAAATTAACATTGGATTTCTTATATCTTATATACCTAGAGATTAGACATCCGTACATTGCAAACGATGTCGAATATAACCAAAAGTAACCCAAGCCTTTGATGGCGGACAGTCTTCACTTTTTAGTTTAAGTTGCATATTCCTGTAGCTGTATCCAAGATGAAAGGTTAATGCTCTTATATCCAGATTCTCGTCCACTTGTATGAAAATACTTGGCACTAAAGCGAGCGGTTAATCATACATGATATCATCATATTACGAGCGCTTGTCTAGTCATCCCTTGAAAGTCATCAGGTACGGAGACCTGACCACCTGTTCGGATTTGATGTCCCACAGAGCCACAACACTCGGTGAGAAGTTGCTTGGTTACGGCTGGGTTACTTACCTAACGCCCGCCACAATTAGTGACGACCAAGTCGGGGAAAGAACACAAAGTGAGCTCTGTAGGCTTCTCTCACCCCATTGTTCTTGTAGTCTTATCCTATGTATTTGCAAAGCCCTGCACTTTCCTAGTTTCCCTCTGCACTGCCCTAGCTTCCACGGCTTCTGATGAGCTTTCATACTGGTGTGGGTATTATTACAGTTTCAGCCACAACTCGGTTAGAGCAATTTTGTGTTTACCATTTGTTATATCATCTCAATAGGAACAACTTTTTATAATACCACTTCCGTCGCAAATGGATATTAACCGAGAAAGTAAGTTCACGAAAGAAATTAACATAATCTGCAGTCACCGCCTCAAAATGCCCAGGATATTGGGTGGGTTCGCTGCGCTCGCCATGTACCCTCCCCCCCCCTTTTTTGATATTCCTGGGTCAGCCCTAAATTCGAATGAATCACACCAAATACCTTGGAACTCCCCCCCCCCCCCAAAAAAAAAAAAAAAACCAAAAAACAAAAATTGATCGAACATTAGTTGTGATTGAAACTGAAAATTTACCCGAGTTTGATTCTAAACTGACCTGAGCCAACCCTATCACCTCTAGCTTGGTGTAAAATCTCAACTGGGGGATATATACAGTATATTCTATATCAGGGCTGTCTTGCTCGAACTGGCAGACCCAACCAAGACCTTAGCCTAGTCGATTAAACGAGATGCCTTTCTTCAAGAATCATCCAATGGACTACCTTTGATTGGATCAACTTATTATTTACAATTTGTTCAAGTTCAAGTTGTTTGGGATTACTGGCCTCTTCGCCGTTAGGCTATTTCGGCCGAAGCTGATTGGTTGCACTTCTTTTTTTTTTTGGTTCTTCTTTTAGTTTTTACTTTCCATTCTTCTTCTTCTTCTTCGTCTTCTTTTTGATCTTGTTCTTCGTCTTCTTTTTGATCTTCTTCTTTCTGGTCTTCTTTTTTCTGGTCTTCTGTAGGGATATCGGGTTCTCGGTTGTTCATGTCGTGGTTGTTTTTGTCTTGTTTGTTCTTTTCTTGTTTTTTCTTTTCTTGATTTTTGACTACAAGGAGAGCCTCCCTGTAAGTCAATTTTTCCTTAGCCCGCAGCCTGGCCACCCTGCACTCCTCCCTCCACTTGGGACAAAGCCAGTCGGAGGAGGAGTGAGGGCCACCACAAGCCGCGCACTTCTTAACGGCCGCCTGGCAGTCAGCGTCGGTGTGGCCGGGTGCCCCGCAGCTTGAGCACACCTCGCGAGCACGACACTTCCTCGCCAGATGGCCATATTTCTGGCAATTGTAGCAGCGAGTGGGTTTTTGCTGGTGAGGTTTTACTGGGATTTTCTCCCAACCCAGTATAACAGAGCTAGGAAGTTCCTTAGGAAAACCAACCAGGGCAGTTGTGCTGGTCAGCTTCCTAAGTACTGAGAGCTGATCTCCAATCAGCTCGGCAAGTTCGTCTTTTTCGAGATAATCAATTTCAGAGTGGGAAATGACTCCAAAAACTAAGTTATCCTGAAGTAAGGCGTCAAACATGACGTCGACTCCATTGATGTTCACAAGGGGAGGCAATTTGTGGCCCTGCCCCCATTCCTCGAAGGTGATGATAAGGGTACCGCCTTTACTGCGGACGACCCCTGTCACCCCCTTGAGTCCAATGTGGTCAAAAAAATCTTTAATCACAAGAAGATTGAGTTTCTTGCGCGAAGGGTGCTCGACCGAAATCAGTCTCACAACCTTCGCCTGGGCTAGGGTGAACATGGTCACGTGGTACCTCAGGAGGAAGGAGCGGGGAGCCGGTCCTTCCTCCTGAGGTACCACGTGACCATGTTCACCCTAGCCCAGGCGAAGGTTGTGAGACTGATTTCGGTCGAGCACCCTTCGCGCAAGAAACACAATTTGTATATTTGCATTGCCTATGTACGTACATTTGAACTATTATGAACTTGTATGACGATATTACAGAATAAACTACAGTAATACTTTCTTGGTCTACTTTACATATTTTCTATTGATATTAGTTTTTTTTTTAGAATTGTTTACATGGCTTGTGTACAGTATATAGTTATTTCCAGAGTTTGATTGGCTATTATTTATGGACGTGTCATCAGTTTAAAACATAATATTGCCTCTAACATTACAATACCCAGTGTTAACTTCCTTACCGTGCAAAAAAAGATTAAGTATTGCTTCATCTTTGAAGTCTCCATCTTATCACCCCTTATTCTGCGGTGTACAGTTGATGGCATCCTTAGCTTCCTTAAACAGTGTTCATAAGATAACTCAGGAATACTTAGGTTCATCACTAGTTTGTTAATCTCTGGTGAACAATGAACATGCGAGCCATCCATGGTGTGTGTGTTTAAGACGTTCGTGGACGTGAAGGCCAACGATGTCGTCATCATCTTTGTTATGATCCTCTCGAACGGCTGTTGATGGTGAGGTGAGGTGGAGGGAGACAACACTATACCAGCAGTAACACAACACAGGAAATTAAAGGTGAAGAATCAAGAAAGAATGGATAGTACTTATTCTCAGGACTGCGCGTTGTTCCGAGACAAATAATGGCATTTGTCTCCTACATGGACAGTAACCAGGAGAGCGTAGCTGAGTTTACCTTACTGTGTGTAAATTTATAAGTGTGAGGCGAGGTAAGTCATGGTCATTGTTACTGTGTGGTTGTAATATACTGATGTTGTATATGTTTTCAGTTTTATGAGTTAAGGAAATACTTGGTGCCTTTATTTTAGACTTAGGACTTGTATGCTGAGTACTTGATGATGTTTTAGCTTAGGGAGATACTTAAAATGTGAAATTGTAGAATGGTCAACACTTAATCAATTATGAATCTTTTCAAGAATATTTGTTAAGAGTATATAATAGTTCATTAATAAATAACCTACCAATCACTTACAAAGGATATACAGATACTGTATATATTTGTTATAGTAAATTTGTAAAATGGACCTTGGTTTTTAATCATAATATACCTCTGAAAATTTGCCTGAATGTTCTTGCTAATTTTTGTACTGAGACACATTTGGCATTCATGATATATTTAACGTTGTGGATACGGGTATGGTATGTGTATGCCAAAAACCACACTGGATATAGGTACGGTAGCCATATTAACAGACTGTGTTGTTAATGGTTAGGTTAGATTTGGTTAGAGGGTACAATAGATTTGGTTAGGTTAGATTTGGTTAGAGGGTACGATAGATTTGGTTAGGTTAGTCAGAGAAAGACCATCTTAGTAACTTATCATTGTATAGTCTGCTTATCACACATACGCATTAGACTGCCGTACAAACAGACATTAATGTTTAGTATACGGCTGCTGCACCTGTCTCCCACGCCAATATTGAAATACCATTTTATGTACTCCTAGAACATTAATTTTAGCCTTTTAGTAAGCTGGGTGGTAAGGTGTGTTTTAAAGTTGCTGTCAGGGATGGTACATTTTATTAAGGATTTTTATTTTTTTCTTCTTATAAATACTGTGCTAATATAATGACACGGTAAGGAAAAAACGGTATTAGTTTATATTAGTAATGCTTCCTAACCAGCAACTGAAGGACAATCACCGTAGATAAGATTTGTCTATAATTGACGAGTTGACAGTCAGAATTTTTTCGTACGATTGCAGGGTTTATGGGTAAGAAAATGCTTAAATTCACTATGGTAATGATATTTTAAAATAAATTAGGCCAAAAAGTGTAACAATTAAGGGTTAAAGTTGCTAAAAAGTCACATGACTGTGAAAAGCTTTGTGATTGGTTGTGACGTCACTGGTTCCCTCGAGCTGCAGAGAGGGATCGTAGAGGCAGCCAGCTGTGGTGCATATCCATTATTTTGTTAATTACCAGACAATTACAGGACTTGTGGCCATATACAATGTTGATATAAACAAGCATACCTGTACCTTATTTTTAGGTTTAGATAAATTACTGCTCAAGTATCATCGTGTGTATTTACTTGCTGGCTGCCACAATGATGCAAAAGACCGATAACTCCAACATGGAAGTTTTCATCACTGTTCTCTATTTCATGTCTGGAAAATGTTTCGTCACTGATGTCTATATTTAATGTTGTGGAAGGACTAGGGTCGACCATGGCCAGGGGATGGGCTTGAGATGATCAGATGACAGATGTAATTTAACGTGCTTCATAGCTGGATGGCGGAGTTCTTGATAATGCTGTACATTCATAAAGACATAAACTTTTGGTAAATTTCTTTCATCTGCCTTGATGAAACCTGGAAGTAGCTGTCCAACCTTCTCGGATGATTGGCTGTAAGTAAATATTAGATAATTAATTGTGCTCTACTGTGCAACACAGTAATCCTTTATTGATTATATAAATATTACTGAGCCCATTAACTGCCCATACTACAAATTTCACAGTATAAACATTCCAAACAATATTGGTATTATTTTGCTTTTGGTCATCTGGGAACCTTAAGATTCTAACAATGGGATTAAGTCCTTTAAACAATAAGACAAATTATCTCTACGGGATTTCTGTCGCAAAAATTTTTTCTATCAGATAAGAAAATACAGGTCACAGGTTAGGTTAGGTATTATAAGTTATAAGAGTAGCTTAACATACACCGGTAAAGGGGGTAGTAACTCAAAACTAGCGATTTCTGATAGAAATGAAGGTAAAAATTGTTCATAATACATTGCAAACCATCAGAAAAATAACATAGCCTGCATGTCTAAGTACAGGGATGACCAAAACTTAAGATTTACCCAATACCTGTATAGCCTTTCTCGAATCTAAGCATCCAAATACTTATGGTAGATAAAGTAAAATTTTACCCATTAATTAATATAAATGATAATATATCCCAGTGGTTCATTAGTGAATCATCAAAACAATAACAGCATTATTTTGTCATCAGGAATTCTCAAAAACAAAATCCAGACAATGTCATTACGGTACTTCTCAATTGACTTGTATCTCCATCCGTACGTTGTCTGCAGGGTAAGTGGTGATGTCATTGCAAATGGCGGCCCTGTTTCTAGAGAAATAAACTTATCTTGACTATTATAGCAGGACTTTAAACTTTTATTACAAATTATATATACCGTATCACTCTACGAACGTGGCAGAGTGTATTTCTTGTGTTTACCCAGAACTGTCAACTCGTCAATTAGCTTCGGGCTAATCTGAAAAGGTTGGTTGGAGCAGCTATTCATCTGAGGGAAATGGATGGTTAAAAGAAAATATTGTAAGTAGCTAATTCACGTTATGTGTATAAAAGCACCTATTATAGTGAAATCCTGTAGAAAAGTAACCAAAAATTATCAAGCAAGAACAAATCATGGCACTAAGTACAGTACAGTTCAGTATTAATGTTTTGTCACAGAAACAAGCAGTCAGTTGCATATGTTCCAATTTGGGACCACCATTTAACACTGGCAATTAAGCCATGGCCTCTGGTCCTAAAGTGAATACCTGGTACTGTACAGTAGTCCCTAGCCAATCGCAGGGGTTAGGTTCCTGAAAAACCCTGTGGTTGCCAAATACCAAGGTTAGCAAGACTAAAGACTTCTGGGAAATAGGGGGATAGGTTCCATGGCTGTGGATAACACTTATCTAAGCCTAATCAAGATGCCTGTTACTGTCTGGTTGTAATATACAGCACATCTCCTTGGAGATGGCATGTTGATATACTGTAAAATAAGAAAAATGAAGAGCATGGGTGTATATGTGTGTGAACTTTGCAAGTTGCCAAATTAGACTGTCCCTGTAGCTACATCCCCCTAGCCCTCCTTCTATGAGGCCAAACTGTGTTATAGTGATTTTTCAAGCTCAATAAACTGGGAGGGGGAAGGGGGAGTGGCTCCTGTCTCCCGTGTCCTTAGTGAAATGATTGCCAAATGGTAATGCAGTATTTTTTCTTTTCTTTTACTTATCAGTATTATTTTTATTCATTGCTCATATTTACAAAGGAATACACTGGAACACGGAGGAAAACTGATGCCGCGCTAAACCGTAGATACTCAAAATGCAATGCCACTGTTGATGAAATGGTATACAGAGTAAAAACCGTGGACACCCGAAATCCACGGATGGCAAATCAGTGGTAGGCTAGGGACTACTGTACACTGATTTTAGTATGGAATGAACCACTGGCTGATGCCATTTTACCCTGTGAAATACACTGGCTGGAAAATCCATTAAATTCATACTTTTTCACTGCCTTTGGTGACTCACATTCCCATGTTGAATAATGTCTCTGGCATAGTTAAGATATTCAGTAATCTCTTAACAAGTATTTTGACTACTGTAGGCCTACATAAGTTGCCTGAGCCATGCATGGTTATCAGATAAGATATGATATTGTAGCTTTGTCCAGATACAGTATTCTCAACCTTTCCAGAATTTGATAAAATTAAACTTATCTTAGTAAAATTGTAAGACATTATGTAGCAAAATTGGATTCTCCAATATTTATATTAGATTATGTTAATTTGGTTGGATTAGGCTAAAAAAAAAATATATATTTAAAATGACTACAGCTGATTTTTTTTGCAGATTCTACAGTTTTTCTCTTACCCTTAATTTTGTTGCCATAAGCTAGGGGGAAGCCCATTGTCACTACTCCAGGGCCTGACCTGCTCTCAAATAAAGGGAACTCAGCTGTGGGGTTCTTCTGCGTAATTTAGGGAGTAATTTGAATTAGTCAAAGGCATAGATTTGTGTACAATTATTAGTATGGTACTACAGTATATGTATTTTATTCTTTGACAGATAATGTTGTCCCCAGATGTTCCTGAATTTATACCTCGACAATTTCAAACTCCAAATGAAAACAACTTTGGAGTGGATGTAAAAGACACAAAATATGCTCCTGCAAAACATGTAGGTCATGGGTCACTAGACTCAAGTTCTGTGCATGGTTCACCACATCAGTCTCCCAGTCCAAGGCACAGCTATTCAAGTGGACATCTTACTTGGAGAAGTGCACCAAGAAGTGCTTCACCCAGAGGAAGAGGTGAAATTTCTGGAAGGTCTAAGTACAACAATCATAGAAATTTTGCCAGAGGACTCAGTAATGGAGAGGCACATCAGTATGAGTCTAATAGTAGACATACTAGTCAAAGAACAGATAATTGGAGACATGGTTGGAGGACTAGAGGCAGCCCACCTGAAGAAACTAATAGAAGTGCACCTGGGATTAAGAAAACTGATTTCAGTCTTTTCTTAGGTGAAGCTCAGTCAGAGAAGTATCAGCAGTATAATGACAACCCGAGGAAAGGTAGGGGTGGATCACAGAAGAGACATAATGGTGAGCATGGCACAGGGAATACCATAAATTCGACAGTGCGAGATGAGATGCATCATGTTCAGATACCTTCCGCAACAACAGCAACAACACATCGCCGAGTTGACCTCAGCTACAAAACAATTTTGCAGGGTGACAATAATGGAGGCACATTACTGCCATCAAAAACAGTGGCTGTTTCAGAGATGTCTGTGTTGCAGGAAGATCAGTGGCCCACACTCAATAATATTCGTCCCCAAACTGTGCCTTGGGTAAAGAGAGACTCTGAGTCATATACTCCCACTGGTGAAAATAATGCTTGGTTAGTGAAAAAGAATGATGTGCCTGAAGCATCAGGTTTTAATAAAAATATTAAAAAAAACAGGAGTTCTGCTGAAGAAAATAATAATCCTGAAATTGATCATGAAATAAAGGTCTTGGGATGTGACAAAGTGCACAAGGATGTGGAACAAGAGAATAATTACAATAAAGGTAGAAGAAATGAGATTGGAACTTTGGAGAAAAATAATAAGACTAAAAACAAAACCAGCACATCTCAACAACACATATCCCTCAGTGCAAAAAATTTACCTGACAAAAGAGAATTTGCAGCAGGAGAAGCTGATCTTGAAAATTGTGAGAATTCTGTACAAGGTGAAAATAGAAGTGATCGTACCTCAATAATGGGAAAAGCTGATCCTTTCCAGTGGCAGGTCAAGGGAGAGAGAAAGAAACAGACCAAGAATAAAAACTCTTCCCAACAAACAGAGGGAATATCAGTGCCTGTTAAAAATGTGTTCCCAAAAGGCACCTTTAAAAGAGATAGAGGCTCCAAACCAGATAGTTTCGGACCCAGTGTTAGGAATAGAATACCTGTGTTGAAAGAAGAAACTGGAAGATACAAAAAGGATGATACAGCAAATACCTCACAGGTAAACAAAGATAGTACAAGTAATGTTGGCAGTAAAAAAGATAGTAAAGTAAAGAATGAATTTGTGAAAAAATCAGATGATAAAGCAAAACTATTTTTGAAGGAGAAGGCCAACAGAAAAGGAAGCCAGTCAAGACATGAACAGGTGCAGCAGGACAATGCTCAATTCAGAGTCTCATCTGGTTCAGAGCAACACGATACTAACGAAATTCCACCATTAGCAGAAGGAGCAAAGGCCCCTTTCTCAGAGCCTCAGAAAAAAGCAATCAGTGAAAAGGATTTATTAAGATTTCAAGAATTACGGAGAAAGCGAAAGGACGAAAAAATGAGGAAGAAGGAACAGAAACTCAAGAAAGCTCAAGATTTAATCAAATCTGATTCAAAAGTGCAAATTATTACAAAAGAGTTCTTAGAGTCAGTTCTCGCTGGTGGTTCAAGTATAAGGAAATCAACCAATTTGTTTGCCTCTGATAGTAGAAATATGAATTCAAACAGTGAAGATTATTCAAAAGTACCAAAAGTAAAAATTTTAACAAAGAATTTCACGGATTCTACTCTTGCTGACAGTTCAAGAGGGATATCAGCTAATTTGCTAGGTTCTGATAGTCAGGACCAGGAATTAAATTTAATTAGTGAAGAATATCCAAGCCTAACTTCGTGGGGTACCACTGCCACCAGAGCAACACCTCATGAAAATATTGAAAAGAAAGCACTAATGGGAAGCAGAGGACAGTCAGAAGCCTTGAGAGAGTCCAGAGGTAATAGTGTCAAAGCGAATACATGCTTGCCGTCCACATCAGGTTCAAAAGTTAATAATAGTGAAGGTGTCAGTGATACGCCATCAGATGTTCCGAGTTACAGTGGAGCATTGTTGGCCGCCAAAAATGTTGTGGAGAAGAAGCCAGCCCTTTTGAAAGTACATGTAAGGGAAAATGTCCCCTCAGAGGCCACTTCTACTCCAGTTCAGAAAAAGAAAGTAAAGACCAAGGATCTCATTGAGTTTGATTTGATGGCTGCTGCTTTAAAATCAAAGAAAAATAAAAGAAAGGACCCCACTAATAATGAAGAGGTGAGGAAATTGTCTTTTCAAGTACTGTATCTGTATAGATTATTATCAAATGTCTGTACATACAGTACTGTTAATAGTTGGATCTTTATAACCTTTCATTTTTTACATATTTAATTAACACTTATTAAGCCCTTTTTTTCCCATTACCCAGTGCAGTACTGTTAACTTATGACCCTGTATTACTTTCCTTAATTGATCAATATCTGTACAGAATACAGCAGAGGCATTAAACAGGAAAGCTGCTGGAACTCTGGAGAATTATCTTGGCTCTCCAGGTAAAAATACACGAAGTGCAACAGCTCCATCCCTCATAACAAAGGTAAATTTATGGATGACTTGAAGAAAATTGGTACAGGTATTTGTGATGGAGTTACAGTACTGTATTAAAATTTTATGAGGGTTTTACTTGCATCAGGATGCTGTGTTTATAATAAATTTATAAGTGCGTACAGTACAGTACAGTATAAGGTTAAACAGAGAGCTAGACAAGTCTACAGACTATCTCCAATATTAAATACTATTTGCAATATTTAAAATTTATAATTACAGAACTATGATATGTAATTAATGATGAATGAATAAAAATTAATGGTAAAGTGATATAAAATAATGATATGGAGAGGATTCTACTCTTATTCCAGATTATGAGGAGTCTTTACAAACACTGGCTAAATGTTTCACCTTGATCCTATGTAATGCATATCTCAAGTCATTTCCCCATGTTCAGGTGAAAGGAGTAACAAACCTGAAGCGAGGAAAGCAGAGAGAGGGCAAAACTAAAAAGAAGGTATCACGTCTGAAGAAATGCATGCAGAGGGCACGCCAGATGGAAGTGGAAGCATTCTTATCTATTCTTCAGGGTAAGTCTTGATTTATTATGAAGATAAACATTGTTGGCAATTAGGGCCTGCATTTCCAAATGTTCTTTTCATACTCGGTACTATGTGTTATGGTTAGTTACACAGAGTCTTCTCTGCATCCTCTTCAGAGAAATTTTTCTGTGCTAACTATGATGTAGGATGAAATGGAGTGTGGGGAAGGAGCCATTTGCTTAACAGTATTTATCCTGTCCTTGCCCAGTGTCCATATTATTATTATTATTAGTATTTCTCATCATTATGTGAATAACTGGGTCAGTTCTTGGACTAATGGAATCCACATGGTGGACAATGCGATTAAATGTATTACAGCAAATGATAAATAGATAGAAAATAATATTTTTTTAGAATACAGTATAGCACAATAACAGAATAATTTCTTCCATTTGGCAGAATTATCAGCTGGTGTAGAGAAAGAGAAAAGTGGAGCTTCTGTAACAGAATCCCCTCATCCTGAGACCAATGGGGAATTGAAGATGACAGTGGCTACTTCAGGTATAGTCCCTGAAGATGTACTGTCAAAAGATGAAGGTAATGTCCTGGAGAATGCTCATGCCAAAGATGATTTGAACAAAGTTAATGCTGAGCAAAAACTGAATCCTTTGACAAACATATCACCTGAACTGGAACACAGTGAAGGCAACAACAGCAAAAATGTCAGTGCTGTAGTGAATGTTTGTGAACTATCAAAAGATGTGTTAGATGTGGAAGGTGAGTGTGAAATGCAAGCTAATTTGAAGAAGAATGAAGAAATTTCTAAATCACACTCAGTTGTGAAAGAAAGGGAGAGATTAAAGAAAGAGTTGCAGTCTCTAGCAGGTATTACAAATACCCCCTGTATTACAGTATCCTCATCAACAGAGGTAAAGCTAAAACAACCAGACCTTCATGAGAAAACTGTGGCAGAAGAAGTAGTGCCTCTCGTCCAGAATAGTACTTACCATTGTGATGATCCTGAGAAATCCAAGAAATTTTCCATTATCACTGAGGAATTAAGAGCACTTCATCATCCTATTCACAAGAAGAAATTCCGAGAGTAAGTATGTTATGGAGAAAGTTGCTTTTATATTTCAGTTTAGTCTATTTTTTTTAAGGTGAAGCATCAACATTTTAATAAGCATTTTTCTGTCATTTATAATATAGGAAGTACACCCACTAAAAAATTATTCGGCACCCATCGTATTGTATCACGCCGTAAGGGTGCCAAATAAGTTTTTAGTGGGTGTACATATATGTATCGTGCATGTATACATGTGTGTGTGTGTGTGTGTGTGTGTGTGTGTGTGTGTACACAAGTATCATGTACACCCACTAAAAAATTATTCGGCACCCTTACAGCGTGATGCAATATGACGGGTGCCGAATAATTTTTTAGTGGGTATACATTTAATTCTAGCAGGGAAGAAAAATAACCAACACTGAATCACATTAAATGAAAGGAAACTCCTCTTGTATGCAACAAATGTAAAAGTACATTGTAGTTATTGAGATGAATTTATTATTGTGTAGCAAATAGACAGTTTATAAGATCTCTACTCCCCTATTGTGTGGATCAAGGGGTAGCTACAGTAACCTGAGAGAAGTGGGGTAGATAAATGGTGGCTGGTGCAAGACAAAGTGGTAAGCACATAATAATTGAACAAATTGAAAATCTTGTAAAAGTGTCAACATTAATTTTGATTTTTTCTTCAATATTTCATCCCTTTTCTAATAACTACTGTAATGTAATTAATGGAAGCAATTTGATATGAGACTCTTTAATTACAGAAATTGACTTAATTTATTTCCTTGCATGGCACCATATTCTCTCACACACAACAGCCTGACATGCATAAATCACTCCATCCTTCTCTCTCCTCCAGCAACTCTGATTAATTACTTCACTGTGGGACCCTCATTCAAAATCACTTTGTCTATCAGTTTTCTAAAGATGTTATTTTCAGGTACTGTAATCACATCATCACACCAGAAGTAAACATGGTCACTCAGCAACTGGTAGAAAGTTTAGTGGGGTTCCAGGATCGACACTTTCAGCGTGATCCCACAAAAGCTCGTATAAGGTAAGTTATCATTTAGGCTCTGTATTAATTCCATTTGTGGTTTAGGGGGAAGGGGCTTTTTTCTTTAGCTACGAGGAAGGACTCTTAAAATTCCCATATAGGGATATACTGTACAACATAATAAACTTGACAAATAATCTTATCAGCAATCAGTGGTGAATCAATTTTGAATTGGTAGTGCTATTACTGTACATAGTAGTGTGTGACTGGGTTTTTCAATTTGAGTTTAGTTTGCATTAAATTGTGCGAACTTAAAGGTGTGATACATAATTGTAATATCATTAGACCATTAAGGTTACCCTGATGGTTAAGCATGCAACTCATAAAGTTTACCTTTCAACTTCCCAGGCGAAGGTATGTGTGTGGTCTGAAGGAGACGACAAAGCTAATGGGCAAAATGTCTTGCATAATAGTGGCTCCTGATATTCAGCGAAGTAAAGGACCAGGTAAAATATGATCACAGTTATTCTTAAACGCTTTGGTTGTTTATCCCAAATTTTAAGCCAATAGATCAAGGTTTTAATTAAAAGGACACCATGACCAAAACAAAAGAAGGTAATGACACAGATTGTGAGCTCTCAATTGGCTCAGCCATGTCAATACAGTAGACCCTTGCCATTTGCGATTTTGATGATTCACAGGAAACAGATGGTGGCTAGCTTGCAAGCCTTTTCCCGCAGCAGAACGAGTCAACCCATGCAGCACAATTAGTCACCCCACGCAGCATCTCGTGTTGTACTCTCAAAACATTAGTATATCTGTGTGAAATGGCCCTTGAAAGACTGCCTAGTGTCAGTACTAGTGATGCTAGTGGAATGAAATGTAATAGGCGGAAGTCAGTGATGACCCTGACAAAGAAAGCTTTATTATTAGATAAGTTAAAAGAAGGGACGAGTGCTGCCGCGGCTGGTCAGTTGCTTGGTATAGGTATGCAGTAGTGCACCAAGGTAGTATAAGTTGCTATTCCTGGTTTTGCCATTTCTTGGAACCTATCCCTCGATAATGGCAAGGGTCTACAGGGCAGTATTGTTATTATTATTCTCTCTGTTTCTTTCTGGCTAAATAAACTGTTTAATATCAGAACAGTACTGGATGGGGTATGCTCACATTTGCTTGCACATAAGTTTTGTATGTACAAGTACTGTACTGTACTGTAGTAATTTGTTAAATGTAACAGAAAATTTATTACACCTATATATTGCATGTATACTTAAGCTGATATTGATTAATCAATAAATGTACTTTTTTATATCTTGAAATGTTAATGGGATATTAATATGAAAATTTAGTTTGTGCTTGTTGGTAAAGTTGGAGTTGATGGTCATTTTCTTTAAGATTTTTTTTGTTTCCGTATTTTGTATAACAGTAAAATATCAGTGACATATTCTTCCATTTTATTTTGTGTAAATGGGTCTAACCGTTACATAACTTCTCACAGGAGCACCTCTTCCTTCCCAAATGCTAACATTAATAAACAACTAAACCACCATTAATATATACTTACTAATATTATATGACTTGTATTTCACTCCCGTAACTTTGACATATTTCTTAATACTGTATAACTCTAGATCAGTTTTATACTTACATAACTATTAGTAAAGTCTTTAAAAATATATAAATACATAACTTATGTTTGGAGTGTTGTTGCCTTCCCCTACAGGTGCCTTGGATGAGGTCGTGGAGAAGATGCTGGGTCAGGCACAGGTCCATGGAGTACCAGTCATATTTGCACTCTCTTGTAAGCAAATTGGCAATCTCTGTTTCAAAAAGGTGCCGGTGAGCTGTTTTGGCATCATCAACTATCAGGGTGCTCAGGTGAGGTACTTTCTAATATGTTTTTGAAGGACTTCAAGGAAGATTCTAAGCTAAAGTTATTGTATGTTGCATGTGATCTTGTTTGTTTCATGTATGTGTACTAGTAAGTTTTAAATGGAGGCCAACAGGAGTCAAAGTTATTCTTCTATGAAATTAGAGATATTCATACATGCTTCACTCGAAGAAATTTCCATTCTACTTTGTTTATTCTGTGACATTACTGCACCCAATATTTATTGGTTTTATAGCTCTTCATATTCACTGATTCTCACTTTCCATTTAGGTTTTGCTGCATTATAGAAAAATGTGAGTCACTTATATGGTAGAAGCATTTTCTTGTCTAATATATACTGTATAGACATCACATAGAAAACTATATCCTTTGTGAAAGCATAATCTCTACACTATACAAGTTCCTTCAACAAGGAGCCTGTAACATCTTGTCATTGCATCTTGCTGTAACCGTGTCGTCTTGTTTATCTGATTGTACAGGTTGACCCTTTCTTATCTGACAACCTTGGTCCTAAGGTGCTGGATGATAAAAATTCTTATTAGATAGAAGGTTGATAATTAGTAGCTTAAGCTGTAAGTTATGGAGTTCTTAGTATATACATATTTGACATATCATAGTGAATAGATTTAATAAATAAGCAAGTAATGTGACAGTAATAACTAAAAGATGTATAATGAAAAATGAAATAATACAATAATTGATGAAAAATACATAGAATTGACTCATTCCAGGCCACTTGTAATCATCACATTCATGATCCGACATCCTCAAGTAATTTTGTGTTATTTTTGCAGCCATACTTCCAAAATAAAACTTTTCATACAGAAACACTCAGAAATTGATAAGAATTACCCAGTAAATGTAATAGTGTATTAATAATAATAATTAATGGTTTATTGAAAGAGCTTGGCAGCCAGAAGGCTGAAAATATACAGTTACATATTTGGAGAATGGGTTTCGAATTACAAATAATATACAAGTAACGTAAGTGATACAAATAAGATATATAATAACTAGATGGGGAAAAGCTCAAACTACAGTGCATTTCAACATAGTGACAGTGCAAGAAGTAGTACAAAGGAAGGGTGTGTTCATAATCTGCAGCTCACAGCTGTTCGTCAACTGACCACCCACCACCACCAACCTGCATCAGCCAGCCAGTACATTCATCCACACCCAATATTAACACTTGATGATGTTAAAACAATAAGCATTTAATAACTGTAGAATTCATAAAAGATCTATATAAGTTGTGGTAATGAATGATTTATTGAGAAGCTAATGCTGATCATCAACTGTTGTTCCTTAATCTCTCAGGTTGTTTAATAAGGTTTAATTTCATCTCAAACATAACACTTTTACAGTTTCTTGATAAAAGGTGTGCACAATGTGGACCCAACTGAACACTGGCCAGTACATAGTGGTTGAACATGCTGTAAATTAAAGGCTTGCCAGGTACAGTCAGTTCTGCTATAACGCGAGAGTTGTGTCCTTGTAAAATACCGTGTTATAGAAAATCGCGTAATAGAAATAACAGGGCTTATGGAGAAAATAGGGTTAGGTGCAGATTACTCGAAATCGAAAAAATTTAGTAGTAAGCCTAACACAAAGGATAGCACAGTCTAAATAAATGTTACATTTATATCTAATAATGAAATCATACAGTAAATGTAACACTTTACCTTGAAAAAATATGAATATATTTTGATGGGGGAGAAGGGTGATTTTGAGGTTGATAACATCGAGCTTCTCTTCAAGTGTTATATCCTTTCTTTTACGATCATTACCGGGAATTCGATCACCAGAACGCTTCTTGGAGATATTCTTCTTTACCATATTCACAGTTAATACCACAAAATTGGAGAAATAGTAAGCAAAAATCGCGTTACAGCAAACAAGGGTTCGCGTTATACAAATATCGTTCCTCTATTCGTAAATCGCGTTAGAGCAAATTCGCGTTATCAAAACACGCGTTATAGCAGAACTCACTGTAATGTTTTTTCGGCAACTGTGCTGTTGATTAGGAGTTGTCGGTCGATAAGAGAGGATCAGTGATATCATGGTTACTTAACTATTTAATCCGTCTTTACTCTCTTCACTCCATTTGTTTTTTATTGTAAAGTCTTATATATTTACAGTGATTTAAAATTTGAATCTCCTCTAAATTCTCTTATACACTGTAGTTTACAATTCATTGATACATTATCTGTATCCAATTCTTGGTCATGAATGTTTATTACTGTATTTGTTTATCATTAAATTAGTTGTGGAGTCCAGGGTGCAGGTAAGAGTGCTCTTGATTCTCAGCATAAGGCAGAGTTAATGGGGCATTATGCTGTTGAGGATTGTGATGAGTTAGCCACTAGTATTTCACTTTTACCCGGGGTTTACCAGTCAACAAGTTCATAAGAAATAGCATAAAGGATGTTACAGTATTTTGAATTATTTCTTAAAAGGATCACGAAGTCTCAGTGTTGACTTAAATTTATTATTGTGGTTTTACTCTTACCATGCCACATCGCAGGCGGGTTGAATGTGGCATTAACTGTTGGAACTGTACGTAAGTTAATGTGTGCTTTGTTCAATAAAATTTTTAGTAACATGAAACTGCTATGTTTTTGCATTAGCAATATTTCAGGACAAGTGACCCCCAAAAAGTTAGTTTAACACTCAAGCCTCTCCATATTAGATGAAAATTGCTACTGAACATTGAATTTTATCCGAGAACACAATTCTTTAGGTTTCATTTTAATCTGACTCATTTGTCAAAACTTTAAGGTTTTACTATGCCCTTGAAGCCTTTAGGGACCTAACATAAATATAATATGACTGAGTTTATGCCACCACAAGGAAGAGTTTGATTTTATGGCATTTTTTTCCATGACCACTGGGTCAGACTTGGCTGAAACATGGATAATTGTGTTTTGGGTCATGACTGAATCGTGTACCAATATAGGTACAGTATTCATTAGTACTGAAGGAGGTGGAGTGTTAGTCACCAGTCCAGTTGTCCTGGAGTGCCCCATTACTAAAGTGACATTGATGTTATGAATGTAGTGTATTACACTCCGGTTAGACAGTAATATTATAACTGAGCGATACTGAATGATATTATGACTGTATTATTGCAGTTACACAGTAATATTGTGACATTGTGTTCCTGAAGTGACAGTGATAAAATAACTGTAGCAAGAAAGTGACACAGTGGTAGCAGGTATTTTTGGATGTCATAATATCTACCAGCATGTGGCATTTATCATTTTTCACACAAAGAAGTTTGCCTATTAAGTATTTATTATTTTTGATTGAGCAGGAGAGGTACACATGAGGGTGTGCTCTAACAGTGACCCATACTCAAGATAAATTTGCTTATTATTTTACTTTATAGAATTTACAAATCAACCAAGAGCATCTGTTACATGGACCTGGCTTCACATATCACAGACAGATTGAGACCGGAGAGGTATATCTCTTCCTTTAGTGTGAATATTGTACTAGGTATATACGAGCCAATTGAGTTTTTATGACCAGCCAGTGGCGATGTGGTTGTACTATTGATATTGGCTTACATTGGAAAACAGTCATACAGTATGTGTATTAACTTCTCAATGAGGATTTGAGTTTGACACCATTGGGAAACCAATCCTGTACAATAAACTTCTTGTTATTGTACCCTTTGAGTATGCAAAATTTGCCTCTTGGTTCACAATGACAATGGTGAAGTTTGTGTGATAATGAGGTGTCATTTGGCCTCACATGTTGTTTGTTTGTCTGTCAGTAGACATAACCCTGGTGGATACAAGATCTCCTTCAGTTCCATTCAGGTCTCTGATTTTCGGAATGTAGGCTTTTTGGCACAACACCTTGGATGGTAATGCATGTCAGTTGTTACCTGTTGTTTTATTGCGAGGATGGATCAGTCGTCTCACTGTCTGCCATATTGCTCCATATAGCTTCAATCTCTGGATGTCTCAGTGAGTAGATTTGACAGCAACATTTGTCTGATCCCTCCATGTGCTATTTATTTCTTGAAAAAAGGAAAGAAAATAGTCAGACAAATGTTATATACAGTGGTGTTGTGTTGATTAATGTTGCTCTCATTTTTTATTGCTATTTCTTTAAGATTTCTTGTTGTGTAGTGCTGTCAGTTGGTGATACAAATGCTTTAGTTAACTCTTTTTTCTTCTATTTTAGGACAAATTCCAAACATTGATGCAGTTGGTCCCAGAAGCTAAGAAGCAATATCAGGAACTGATTGCTTGTGGCAGTCGCTCTGTTCCAGTGGATGACGAGGAACCTGTTAACAGTGAGAGAGAATCACCCAGTTTAGATATTAGCAAAGAAATCATAGCTAATACATCATCACTTATTAAAGGCACTGCTGAAGGATGAGGATATTAAATGTTAGTGTGAATATTCATATTTCCATGGTGTCATTACAAGGTATTGTATGAGGAATGAGACAACTCTTATTCTTCACACATTTGTTAATTTGTTGTTGATGACTGTGGCATCTGTTCTGTCAGTGATTAACAGACAATACGAAGAATTTTTTAATATGTTTGTTATTCTTTTAACAATACTGTACTGTAATTTAAAAACAATTTTGTTTCTGTTACTAGAGTTTGCCTTTGATGTTTGTGAAGGACGTTATAAGAATAAACAGCAAGTGGTTAAACAGGTCTTGCATTCAATTGAATCCCAACTTAGCCATTAGGACTGGGTGCCAATCACACTGGTTAGATTCTACCATTTGGTCTGTAGCTAATGGAAGCCACCGACTCATTGATCAAGAATTTACTCTTACATTATTCAGGAGAAGAGGCTGTAGGAAGACATGGTCTTATAATTTTGTGGGGATTAGTTAGAGTAAAAGTGAAAACATAAGCAAAAATGTAGCAGAATCTTGCTATGTGAATGCACTACATGTATTGGCTCACCTGCTGTTGCTCAGAATAATCCATTTAGAAACTAATTTTAAAAGTATAGTGTCTATTTTTTGTTTTGTGATATCTATATACTTGTTATGTTTTCATTTCACTTCACATTCCTTCACAGTATCAAAGATCCGACAACAGTCTTTGAAGTCATTGACAAAAGAATTTTGCATATGTGGCTTTAATAACCACAGTAGTAGTTGCCACTTGCTTGTTATAAGATATAAATGAATGTGAAAGGGAAACACTGTTAAATGAGCAGAAAAAAGGAAGATGTTGAGAAGAAGGGAAAATGTAGAAAAAATAGATCACCCGAAGATTCGACATCCTACTCCTAGCTTATAATTATCATCTGATAATCACTTTATGCTAACCTAACCCAACCCAATGAGAAAAATATCTTCTAAATTTACTAATGTACAGTTGCGGAAATGTGTTCCTACACTCCCATTGGCAACCCGCGTCTCTAAACGGCAATGTCACAATAGTAGTATCACCATTTATGAATGAATGGGTGTTGGTCGTGTAACGACAGACGTGATTGATGGATAGGTTTGCTATACTGTAGGTCATATAGGTTGGCCATTTGGAGTAGGAACACATTTCCGCAACTGTACTATAGATTCCTTCAAACAAGCTAAATTTGCTAACTATTCTCTGGGTTTTATGTCTCCGAGAATTTAAAATTAACCTCAAGAGTGCTTATTTTTTCCTCTCTCAAGTAACTTTTTCTGCTTCTAGGAGCACACCTTACTGTGGTATATCACCTAACACTCTAACACAAAAACAATGGTGGTAAAATAGAAAAGGCTACTCAGAATTGGTAGATGCAGCGAGTTTAGTGCTGTCTCATTTTATCATTTCATATAGCTTTACTGAACTGCATCACACATTAGTTTTATTATTACTCTTGGTAAGTTTTATGCTCCGCAGACAGTCCAGAACTTAACATGGTAGATGTAACATTATATTACTGTAAATTAATAATATTGGGTACAAAAGCATTCGTTCAGACATTAGCATAATATGTGCTTGAGGTAATAATCTTTAGGCTTTGTTCTAACTTGTCTTCATAACATTTGGTCCAGGGCACCCTATGCCACCCAGCTTTGAATTGATATTTAATTTTATAGCTGGGGAAGCAGAGGTGGTCTAGTACAGTGCTGACCACACTACCCCCTTGTGTACTAAACGCTTAGCACAGTGTTCAGTGCACTGTACTGTACGAGTATATGCACTCCCCTAGACGGGTCATCAGACCAGAGTAACAATTTTTTTCATTATATTACTTGAAGCATTATAATATATTATTGAGGTTCGTAAGGTGCTAAGTCATATCAGGTTTTTTTCATAAATATGTCTTTATTTAGACTGACAAATACACCTAAGGATCACTAAAGTACAGTACAGTACAGTATGTTTACCTCAGATTACTGGTGTGTTGAACTTTTATTCCTGGATTACAAACTCTCCTGCTATGTTATGCAATTGATGTACTTTCTTTGTACAGTATGCTGATTACTGTTTTTAATTTGTATTTCTTGACAGGAATGATCAAATCAATGATTTTTTCTTATTTTTTGCCCAACTTTATCACATGCAATGATGATGACCACCAAAGGTATGAGGTGATATGAATGCTAAAAAATAGTTTCATCTGGGCTGTTTGTAAAACTTATATTTGTAAAGGGTAAACATGTGAAAGGTGTGGGGATTACTGTATATGTACTGTATATGGTATGAATTTATTCATATGAATATGCTTAAAATACTTGCACTGTACTGTACTCTATTTGAAAATATATTTATTTTGACATGGGAAGAAGAAATATCATTACTGTATCATTTATTTATATGTACTTCATGATTCATAAAACATATTTTTTCACCTATGTTAATGCGTAGTTTCAATTTTCATTCCACATTGTGTTGCCTAAACCCATTATCTCCCAGGTCCTCAATTGTTGTCAGAGCTTTAAAACTCTGGTGAACCTGTTTAGTGGCATTATGTTTAAAGACAAGAACCCTTTGATAGAGGAAAGTCTTCCTCCTACACCAGTCTAGATACAGTCTAGATACATGTTATTGTGCAATGCATTTATGCACATTATAGAACCTTCCAAATAAACTTCTACACTTGTTGTTCTCATATGTTTGGCCAGTTTTCTTTTATTTATCTTGTCAGTAAACTACTATATATTTTAAAGCTTAAAAATTGTGTGAAGGTTTCCCATGTATATGTAATTCAGACCCAAAGCATAAAATAT
This sequence comes from Homarus gammarus, assembly GCA_958450375.1. Taxonomy (NCBI): domain Eukaryota; kingdom Metazoa; phylum Arthropoda; class Malacostraca; order Decapoda; family Nephropidae; genus Homarus; species Homarus gammarus. Next base: position 156,726 of record CAUDMG010003527.1, on the reverse strand, counting down.
GCAGGTAAAGCATTCACAGATAAATTTATGGTTTCTGTGATGACATCTGGCAAGTTTCACATTTTATCTGGGTTCTTGATCTGAGATATTTTATAAAAAACAAACAAATAATTAAATCATGTTTTAACACCATTACCCACTCCAAGTGATAAACACTGTCTGTGTATGCTATTCTATTACAGTATTTATTCCAACTTCTTCCTGGTTGATGAAATAACTCCTAGTTTCATCAGTTTTCATTCAGCTGAATAATGGTGTACAGTATTGCATGTGGTCATTAACCCATTCACCACTGTGAGGCACAGGAAGGCTGCAACAAAGAACACACCAACTGCCCAAACAGCTAGGAAGGTGATAAGTTGCAAAATAATGAATTAAATAAGAAATTGATTGATGCAAAAAATGTTAAGACACAAGATTTTTTATTTTGTGAAGTAAAGGGAAGAACAATTGCAGGTGGTAGATTTACTCAACATGGGGAGAGGAAACACCAGGACAGAACATGTTGGGGAGAGTGTTTGCTGCCCTCAAGTTATGGCCACCCTGTAACAGTAGCAGGAAAAGGTTACAATAATGAAAAGAATATTACTCTTAGGTGAATATGCCACTTTGTTTCTCTATTTATTGAAAATATAATAATAATGACTGTCCAAACCAAATTTTTCAAGCAGTATATTTCTCTCTGATGTGAACGCAATTGTAATTTGTTCCTGTTGGTATTATAGGTTTTTGTTTGTATAGGTAGTATAGTAATTATAGTTATTACTCTGCAGTTAGAAATCATTTTCAATACAGTACATTACTGTACTGGAAAATGTAATTTTTCTTATTTTACTGTGGTACATAAAATAGTTATACGTAGTTTCTGGATGTTGGACTTACTGTATAGTGCAGTGGGCTATGAAGCCTTATCAAACATGTACATTATAGCTCTCCAACCCATCATGTCAGGTATCAACCCAAAGAACTTGGGTTTTTGTTTATCATCATGGCAGGTCTTCTTGCTCCCAGTTGGGTGCTGTTGCAGCTTTAGCACTGCTCCTCACTGTACTGGAGGGGACTGTGTGAAAAAGCATTCACCTTCTGATTATTTGTGGAAAATTTTCTTTGTCAGGTTGAATAATTTTGTATGTATTTTTTTTATTATAAGTGTGTGTACTTTTGCCTAGACTACTAAGGATTAACATGAGCATTATCAGAATACAAATTAATGTATTTTTTTTTTAAGAATTACTGTGCGGTATTTTTATACTGTACAGTATACAGTACGTATATGTATGTACCAGGCTGACTCGGATAATATTATAAATATATTTTCATTATATTCACAAGACTTACAAATTTGAAGTAATTATGTTATACCAGTGTCTGTTATATTTCACCAGTTAACTTTTGGGTTTAGTTACACAGCTTTGTGTTATAGACTATTTTCAATTTTTGGGAGAATGTTACCGTATTCTCGGGAAAATTTAGGTCAGAGTCACTTTTGGTAACTGTAGCTTTTATAGTTGTAGGGTAACGCCCCCTTTAATATAAAAAAACAAACAAAAGGTTAGGATTTTTTTATTGTTTCTGGTAAACTGTGGTTGTTTGGTGCTCCTGTAGGTGGAGCTAATTAATTTTCTTTGGGGATTGTGCCTTGTTATTGTCCCCTATTCAGGAGTAAAGTACAAAGTGTAGAGTTTTGCATGTCAGTTATATATTTGGCTTGCAGCTTGTCTTATTAGACTAGTAAGATCTATTTGACCTCCATCTTAAGTCACTAGAACCTCTAAATGCTTTTGCATGTTAGTGGCTGGAAGTGTTTTAGCAATGCTTTCAAGACAGACATTTTAAATCTCTTGGGAACTCTTGTTATCTTAAGTAATAAGTCTAGAAGGAAACACTGTGTTTATTTCATTATATACAGGGGGTCCCCGGGTTACGAACAGGTTCCGTTCCTGAGGATGTTCTTTAAGTCGGATTTGTGCGTAAGTCGGAACACATGCTACGTGCATACCCTGGTACTGTACTTATAGAACAATGTTTAAAACCCCATTATATCATAGCCTAAGTCCTTATATAGATCTAAAATCACTTAATTTAAGACAAAAGAAGAAATAGAATGACAAAATACAGTAAATGAAAGTAAAGATTAGGTCATCAGGCAAATAAAATGCTGTAAATTTCAAGTTTAACCCTGTTCGTATCGGCTGGCGTTCCTAAGTCGGACGTTCGTAAGTCAGGAACCCCCTGTAGTCCAACTTGAGGTTATGTAAGATGAAGAAACCATTAGACATTCGTTGTTATACATCAGGTAATTAATTTCAATGGTCCTCATGAGCAGTTCCCTATCATGACATTGATTATAACTTATTGAGATATAATGTGGCACAGTGTCAGTGTTAGGAATACCTGATAAAGAAGGAATAATGTGCAAACTGTCTTTGATACGTATAGCAGTGCACATACCTGTTATTTTGACTGATCTTTAGGATACATTTAGGCTCAAGGGTATATTTAAAACATTAACAGTGAGTTGATATGGAGTATTCTGAAATAATATAGATTTGCTCTGTTTACATCATTGGCTGTGTTCCTGGAAAAGGTTGGTGTTATTTTATAAGTGAAAACTGTGTACAGTAGTTGAAGATAAGTCTATAGGTTATGTTCTTTGCCACATCCAAAGTTCCTCTTTTGATGCTGATTCTTTACTGTATAGAAGTCCATGTATTCACTAATAGTAGTTTAATAAATAAATACTGTAAAGTTGATTGAATGAAAATCATATGTGAATAGCCTGTACAGTATACAATACTGTATTCAATACATTTTTATGGTTTCTGTTGGAGGAGAGCTTGGATGGAAGTTATTGTACAGGTGACAGATTTCCAGAACAGATGGCTTGTTGTGCCTGTCAGTAATTTCAAACAACTGAGTTAATGTCCACTTCAAATAAAACATTTTAAATGTTGCTATCTCTCCCTAATCCATTGGTTGATTTAAGTAAGTGGTGTTAGGTAGCATTTAGCTGCATAGCATAAACCAAAGGCCTTGAAACTGAGGTTAGTCAAGGCAATAGCCCTCCACATGCACACAAGAACAGCTCACACATTAATCTTCAAAAAACTGTGCTGCAATTTTGGCTCACCAGTGAACAGGTAGGGCATGGTGGGTAAGATTTTGTATAGGCTGGGGATTCTAGGAATGTTCCAGAAATAATGGCTTGGCTTCTGGTGATTTACTTGTGGTACATGGCATGCAAGAAATTTTCTCATGACAATGTGTATATGCATATGTGCATACATTAGCTCAGTATAAAAAAAATGTAGTCTTGAAAATGTTTGGAAGATATACTGCAGTTCCAAGAAAATCTTGGAGGAATATACTGTACTGTATTGGGAACCCGGGAAGTTCAAGATAATACGAGAGTAACAGTGATACTCTGCCACTACACAAAGTGTACTGTATACTGTTAATTAATGTTAGAACCATTCCTGTGTTTGCATACAGTACCGTACTGTATTCTCCAAATAAGATTGTAATGTATATGTGGTACAGTATATGAAGGAACTGTGTGTGAGATTAAGATGTTAAGACCTGTGTAAAAGGAGCTTATCAGTTTGTGTCTCGGTTTGGTACTTACTGTTTTAGGTGAATTTATTTTTTTCTAAATTAAAAAAAAATTGATTGAAGAAGTTTATAAGGTTAAATTTTTTTCACTTGATATATACACTAACCTATTTCAGTGGTATTAATTTTATATACGTATAGTATTATATACAGTATATAGTACTGTATATGAATATAGTGGACTTATTTATATAATAATGCTTGATTCAGAAATTCCTAAATAGCATAAGTTTAATTCCTGTTTAAAAAACCATATACTGTACAGCACATTTCATAAGCCTTTTCTTACTGAGATAATTTACTGTGAAGACAAATACATAAGGCAACAGGCCACAGTAAGGATTATGTCTCAGTATGGAATAATGACTGTTCATCAAAGGTTTGGTGTTAGTTAAGTGGAAATGTGAAAACTGTCCAGAACCTCAGTGACTTTGTCCTCTTGATGTTGGTGCTTTTAAGTTCTACATGGATTTATAAAACGTTAAAAAAAATGTGCACCGCCAGAATTTCCTCTGCTGTATGCACACACAAAATAAGAGAGAAGATTATGTTTAATGTATATATTTCACTGTAGTATGGCAAACCTAATTACCACCTGTGATTTATGCATCTGATGAAAGTTTTGTTAAACACTGAAATTGTTTGTATTCAGTAGTGTATAAGCAATAGTAATATACTTGTACAGGGATCAACACAGGTTTAAATATGTGGCCCACTGTGATTAATTTCATTCTCCCAAGCTTAATATTTAATGTATGGTAAAGGTCTTGCTCATCATGCTTCAGAAGACATAAAATCGGTGAAATTTTCTCTATGCTGTATAACATTTTAGTGATTTGTAGGTGTTGGCAAGCAATAATTACTGTACTTAAGAGTTGCATCAGTATTTGCTATCACAACATTGCATATCATTGGGTACCTTCACCCATAAACAAATTCTGTGCTGGTCCCTGAATGTCTATCTTCAATACCTATTTCTATGCTATATTGTAGAATTCTGATATGCAGTTATGTTTTAAGAGTGATTTGTAAGGTGTGCAATCATAAAGAATTTTATGTTTGTATGGGAATATATTGCAATAAATACAGTTTCTTTATGTATACAGCATAGTGGTATTGTATTATTGACCTTTTTGTTGCTGTAGTAGCAGCAGAGTTACACCAACTGGATGTCGTGGGGCTGTGTTGTAGGAAGGGAATATCTTTGCAATGCATAACTGTTATGGTGCTGTAGTTAGAGAGCTTAAATAACAACAAATAAATGAAGAGTTTGCGCTCGATATTGATTATGGACTTCCTGAATATAAGAGGAAAAGCCTTGTATAATATGTCTGAAAAAGTTTTAGTGATGTATTGAATGAATTGATATTGATGACTTTCCTTTGCCAAAGACTGTCAGTGAAGTACAGAGCTGCACTAGGAACACTTGTTATGCAGTACTGCACTAGGTTTTATCAACCTGCCTCAATTAACTTAAGTTAAACTGTACTGTACTGCTTTTTTATAGACAATATACATTGTGGTGATTCAGCTCTTTTCTATGCAGTACAAACTTCTCCCATAGACGTTGCAGCGACTGCATCTGTTAGTTCCCTTAATGTAATACACCCTCAACATAATCCCTTCACTGTCGGACGCCACTTTTAATAAATATTTTATTTGACTAATGCCAGACGATTTTATTCAGCACAGAGAGACCCCTCGTACCCATGGGGTTAACTTGACCTAATCATTAGAATCAAGACCCGTATGAACTGGGGTCTACTTGGAGAATGAAGGTCTTTGACATTGATGTTTGTTTTCTCTACTGCTGTGATCTATTTATAGCTCATGCTTATACTTTGCTGTCATGGCTGATGATTAGGTGAACGGAAATAAAATACACAGAAAAATTCACAATCTTGTCTAGGAAAAGTCACAGGAAAAAAAGTAACATTTTATCTAATATTAACAGTTAAAGTTACAAAACAAAAATTATTTTAGATCATTTATTAACTGACAATACTGTACATGACTTTTACACTTCATATATGATGGCATTATATGTAGGTTAGGTTAGGTTTTTCTGTGACTTTTTTCCTGGACTCGTTGATTATGGGATTCGGACAAAAGCCCCTGGGACAAAAACCCCTGGGACAAAACCCCCTCAGTTAAAGTGCAATGTAGGACAAAAGTTCCTCAGTTAGAGTGCAAAATAGGTTAGATTAGTTTAGGTTAAGTATTACATTTTTATGATATAATAAATGCAATATTTTATGTGTCAGAGAGGGGTTCACAAGTGTTATTATTATTATTTGTCCTAGGGGACTTTTATCCCGTTTTTTCGACACTTGATGACTACAGCAGGTAAAGCCTTAATAACACTTCCATGTGTTGATTTTGTATTGCACAAAACACAAACAGAACATACCTGTACGCCTGCATACCTGATAACTTTTGACACAGAGACTTGATATGGATATATACTCATTTACTTAAGAAACTAAAAACAGCAAATAAATACAGACGTTTTAAGTTATTTTGTATTAAATCTGGTAATATTGTACGTTTTCTGTTCTATTTAACTGCGGTATTAGTGATTTTTTTTTAATAGAATTGAAACAATACTTTATCATTATTAAGAAACCGGTAAAGAAAATTTAGAAAATAATATTTAATAATATGACGATTTTTTAAATCATGTCGTCGAACTATCGTTGATCGCCATCATTGTATTGTTCCACATCATAAAAAAATTATTCTTATAAAATTTAGTAACAGCTTTTATATTTTCCATTTCTTCCCATATTTTGTTATAAAATAGCGACTTAATTTATTAATGCATTTACTACACATACAGTATGTATTTACTCATGACCGTAAAAAATAAAAAATACCTGACACAACGAACGCCAATAAGCGGTTGTCAAATGCGGGCAGTAATGAAGGTGATCAAGGGCGAGGAGTGTCAGAAACTTAGCGTGACCCAGGTTAAGGCTCCTCCCTGAACGACGCCAAATTATTCGTTATCAGTGCCAACAAGGATCAACTCTGAGAAATTATCGTGCAGCATTAAGATGTGAAAGAATCCTTTAATTATGTGACCTTTAAATCTGAAGTAGTGATGAACTCATGCTGGAAGTGTTTATGACTTACTACCCGGTCTTATCTTCTGTAACTGTTACAAGTGTGGCTTAAGGTGCATAGTGAAGGATATGATCACACAGCTGAAAATTTGACATACCTAAGTTGTCCCAGCGGTGTACCTGGAGGATGTTACCGCTTGTCGTGGCCGCAGCCCTGCACCGCCTGCATGAGGTAAGATTATAATTATTAAGTTTAAGGGTAAAGGTGGAGGAGACGGTTAGCACTAGAAATAACTTATGGAATTGAACCCAAATTTTGGACATACCATCTGCATGATACTAAACACGAAAATGTTAATGAGAATGCACAGAACAATTAGAACCTGACCTAACCTTATCTAATTTACCGAACCTCACCTGACTTCCTAATCTGTGCATTGTCGTTTTCGATTTTCTTACTTTATGTCATCCAAACAACATACCTAGAAAAAAAAATGAACGAATTCAATTTAATATAATTCGTAATAAACACGCCCGATGAGATCGTCATTGCAAGGAACGTGGACGCTCCTGTATTGTGGGCAGGGCCGGATTCAGGAGTGGGCAAAGTGGGCAGCTGCCCAGGGGCCTCCACAATCTGGGGGCCTCCACATATTACAATATTTTATTTATTTGTTTTTTCATTTGGATTAATTTTATTTTCATTCCATAAAATTCATGGGAATTTGTACACTATCAATAAATATACAGTTAATTAAAAATTTCTTAATGTTCTAATTTCCTCAATCTGCATATGGCTTCAAAATTCTCCAAAAAAGTGTTCAAATTTCCCAGTTGTTCAGGCCCGCTTCACTCGCCACCCCACCCTCTTGGGTAGTTATAATGAGGGGGGCCTCCACAAGAGGCTGCCCATGGGCCTCCACAGGTCTAAATAAGGCACTGATTGCGGGCGACGTGAACCAAAACGTGGTCTCCACGGGAGATCTCAGGGCGCCATAATTACAGTAAATATTTTATTTCTTCGCCTACAAAGCACGTGGAGAGGTGAAATTGCTACCATGTGATTAGTTATTTGCAGTATTTTTACCCCACCAATTCCCCCTTCTTCCATGCCCTACCCACTAACAAGTAATTTATGATCAAAAGATAGGTTAAAAAAAGACAATTGTATTTTGATCTTATTACACAGTATCATCCAAAGAACAACTGTGGAAATTATGAACTAAATGTATAAAGGCATTTGAGTGCTAGCCATCTGTTCCACCTGTACCATTTTAGTAATTCAGTGGTTTGTCCTTGCAATATATTTTTAATATTAAAGTATACAATTTGAATTATCTAAGAAAGCAGCAACACGCAGGCTTTGCCCTCCGCTATTCAGTGGTAATCAACGTCACAAAACGAATCACTGAACCTCGATTTTTAGTAAGACTGAACCACAAAAACAAATAAAACCAGCCAACCAAATCCAACTTGACCTAGGTTTAGGTAAGTAAATTAGGTTTAAATGATTCGTGTCATTAAATGCCGTAACGTCGTTGTGTAACCAGCCTCCATTAAAAGCCATTTAAATAAACTTTTTTTATAATATTCGGGGAACAATTTATTATATAAAGTCAGTGGGTCATGGAAGAGTGGCCGAAGTCCAAATGCTATCCTAGTTTCCTCTGATGACCTCCTGTTTGTGGTTGTGTATTACGCTGAGTTTAGTAGTGTGTGATTGTTCTGTCAGTGTTTATGTTTGGTTTCAGGTTGTATGTCTTTTGACTTCGTAAGATTTCCCTTTATTCAGTGCATGAGTTATTGATGTATTACTGCAATATTGCAAATATTATTGCAGAGAAAAGGAAATTCGTAGAATTTAACAATGACAATGAACTTAATAGATATTAATTATTGATAAAGGTTGTGGAGCAATTTGTCTCAGTTTTCGACACCGGATCCGCCATATTTTATTCCCAGACATAAAGTACCTGTTATAGTGATATAGTAGATAAGAAGAAATAGTACCGTTATTTAAAAGTCTGTAACGAATCTTGTGGCTTTTAAATAAACACGCTGAATTAGTTTTTAAATAATATTATTTAAGTTTTACTTTTACCATACTTTATGATAGTAACATAGAAAATGTAAATTATTTTGGGGTAACTCATATATATATATATATATATATATATATATATATATAATATATATATATATATATATATATATATACGTATATATATATATATATATATATATATATAATATATATAATATATATATGCAAGTAAATCACTGTAGGTGCGCGTGATCTAGGTATATGCTGATAACCACCAGGAAAGAAGAAAACACGAAGTTCCCAAGCGCTTTCGTGTAATTTCCATCTTCAGGGGTGAGTACAGACTTGAGAGAGTAATGCAAAACAAGGTGAATATATACAGAGGAGGGTGAGACCAGGTCCACAATGGTCAGGTAATTAGGTAATGACCCTACTAATCTTTAAATAGCACACAACGGTTGGTGGTCGGGTCAGATGGGACAGTGACCCGCCCTCTCACCTGATCACAAATCTTCTTAATTACAAAGTTGTCCAGCTTGTACATGCCGTTACTCAAATTCATGTTGAATGCTTCGGTATGTTTAATAAGACTAGATTCTATGATGTTCCTACTATCAATTGAATTACATGGTAATATTGAGGAGGCATTATCCCAGTCAATGCAATGCTTGTTATCCCTCAAATGAACAAACAGAGCATTGGATTCCTGGCCTGTCCTAACACTGTATTTGTGTTGTTTAATTCTAGTTACAAGATCTTTACCTGTCTGGCCTAAGTAAAACATATTACATTCCTTTCAAGGAACTTTATAAATGCAACCAATTGTGTTGTTGGGGGAGTTCTTGATTAACATTTGTTTAACAGTGCATGAGTTTTTAAATGCCACATTGACGTTCCAGGATTTTAGCTGTGCCGGAATGTGTCAGAAATTTTTGTGAAATGGTAATATTAAGATATTCTTATGGTCATGGGTGGGCTTGGGATCAGTTCTATAAAAAGTTTTCTTAGTAATGTTTAAGCATTTGTCTATGAAAGATCTAGGGTATTTAAGATTTGAGCCAATATTATATATATATTTGTATTCCTCATCGATGAATTCCGGACTGCAAATTCTCAAGGCACGTAAAAACATTGTTGTAAATACTGACTGTTTGACTTTATTATGGTGGGCAGAATAATAATGAATGTATGAACACACATTGGTTGGTTTTCTATAAATACTGAACTTAAAAGTGTTACCTATTCTGTGTATCAGACAGTCTAGGAATGGCAGTTTCCTCCATTCTTATGTTCTTATGTTCTAATTCCACAGTGAATTTGATCGAGGGGGCTAAGTTGTTAAGTTGTGGTAGGAAAACTTTTAGGTCCTCATTACATGGCCAGAGACATAATACATCATCAACATATCTAAACCAGACTGCTGAGGGTGGTAAAATATTACTTAATAGTTTCTTTTCAAAGAATTCCATATATAGGTTGCTTAATACAGGTGAGAGTGGATTACCCATTGCCATACCAAATTTTTGAGCATAATATTCCCCAATGCTCTGTTTGTTCATTTGAGGGATAACAAGCATTGCATTGACTGGGATAATGCCTCCTCAATATTACCATGTAATTCAATTGATAGTAGGAACATCATAGAATCTAGTCTTATTAAACATACCGAAGCATTCAACATGAATTTGAGTAACGGCATGTACAAGCTGGACAACTTTGTAATTAAGAAGATTTGTGATCAGGTGAGAGGGCGGGTCACTGTCCCATCTGACCCGACCACCAACCGTTGTGTGCTATTTAAAGATTAGTAGGGTCATTACCTAATTACCTGACCATTGTGGACCTGGTCTCACCCTCCTCTGTATATATTCACCTTGTTTTGCATTACTCTCTCTAGTCTGTACTCACCCCTGAAGATGTGAATTACACGAAAGCGCTTGGGAACTTCGTGTTTTCTTCTTTCCTGGTGGTTATCAGCATATATATATATATATATATATATATATATATATATATATATATATATATATATATATATATATATGCTGATAACCACCAGGAAAGAAGAAAACACGAAGTTCCCAAGCGCTTTCGTGTAATTCACATCTTCAGGGGTGAGTACAGACTAGATAGAGTAATGCAGAACAAGATGAATATATACAGAGGAGGGTGAGACCAGGTCCACAATGGTCAGGTAATGACCCTACTAATCTTTAAATGGCACACAACGGTTGGTGGTTGGGTCAGATGGGACAGTGACCCGCCCTCTCACCTGATCACAAATCTTCTTAATTACAAAGTTGTCCAGCTTGTACAAGCCGTTACTCAAATTCATGTTGAATGCTTCGGTATGTTTAATAAGACTAGATTCTATGATGTTCCTACTATCAATTGAATTACATGGTAATATTGAGGAGGCATTATCCCAGTCAATGCAATGCTTGTTATCCCTCAAATGAACAAACAGAGCATTGGATTCCTGGCCTGTCCTGACACTGTATTTGTGTTGTTTAATTCTAGTTACAAGATCTTTACCTGTCTGGCCTAAGTAAAACATATTACATTCCTTGCAAGGAACTTTATAAATGCAACCAATTGTGTTGTTGGGGGAGTTCTTGATTAACATTTGTTTAACAGTGCATGAGTTTTTAAATGCCACATTGACGTTCCAAGATTTTAGCTGTGCCGGAATGTGTGAGAAATTTTTGTGAAATGGTAATATTAAGATATTCTTATGGTCATGGGTGGGCTTGGGATCAGTTCTATAAAAAGTTTTCTTAGTAATGTTTAAGCATTTGTCTATGAAAGATCTAGGGTATTTAAGGTTTGAGCCAATATTACATATATATATTTGTATTCCTCATCGATGAATTCCGGACTGCAAATTCTCAAGGCACGTAAAAACATTGTTGTAAATACTGACTGTTTGACTTTATTATGGTGGGCAGAATAATAATGAATGTATGAACACACATTGGTTGGTTTTCATTAAATACTGAACTTGAAAGTGTTACCCATTCTGTGTATCAGACAGTCTAGGAATGGCAATTTACAGTCTTGCTCTAATTCCACAGTGAATTTGATCGAGGGGGCTAAGTTGTTAAGTTGTGGTAGGAAAACTTTTAGGACCCCTGAAGATGTGAATTACACGAAAGCGCTTGGGAACTTCGTGTTTTCTTCTTTCCTGGTGGTTATCAGCATATACCTAGATCACGCGCACCTACAGTGATTTACTTGCATATATATATATATATATATATATATATATATATATATATATATATATATATATATATATATATATATATATATATATATATATATATATGTTAGCGGGAGAGAGAAGGAGAGAAGAGAAGACTGAAATGCTGTGTTTAGCACAGTGCAAGTGAGAGGTCCTGTAGTTAATACTATTTTTTCAGTTAATGTACTCACTGTACTCACCCCTCAAGATGTGAATTACACGAAAGCGCTTGGGAACTTCGTGTTTTCTTCTTTCCTTGTGGTTATCAGCATATACCTAGATCACGCGCACTTTATATTAGAAATTCGAGTTGTTCCTTATTTTGAGAAAACCGAACGTAAACCGAATCTTCCCCTTTACTGTTTTCGCCCCCTCCCCCCCGCCACCCTCAACCGAACCTAAGCCGATTCTTCCCCTTTGTCGTTTTCACCCCTTCCCACCAGCACATTGAAACGAACACCTCCACCCACCCCTCCTCTTCCCCCCTCACCCACCCACCCCCACTACAAAAATACCCCCCTTCCCACACAAATATGAGCGAGTACATGAGAGAGAATCCAGCAAATCAATGAGCCGCTACGAGAGTTACAGAAGGTCGCGTTTGTCTTCTGCTCAGGACCAGATGAGGGGGACTGATATATTGAACAAATAAAAGGCGAGATTGGGAGGGTAATGTGGACAATATCTCTCTCTCTCTCTCTCTCTCTCTCTCTGCCTTGTAGTTTGTTCGTCTCTGTCTCTCCCTTTTCTCTTTTGGCTGGGTCACTGTGTGTGTGTGTGTGTTAAACTTTTTCTCCTACCGTACCGTATAGATGTCACTGTCTTTCTTCTTTCTATCTATTTTCTCTTATCTTCTTCTCTCATTTATTTTACATCTCCTCTTTCTTTTTCTTCCAGTCACCATCTTTCCCCCTCCCCCCCCTTCTCCCTTTATCATTGTCTATCTCTCTCTTTTCCTTTTTGTAATCTCGTATTGACATCTTTTTTTTTTCCTTTTCGCTCCATACACTTTGCATCACATTACCACCACACACTATCATGAAGTTGCAATTATTATCACACCAAGAAGAATCACTCAGTCACTGTTTATCACTGGAAGAGGTTGAGGACATCACAGAGTTCCAGGAGAAGATGTATATAGCTTGCTGGAAGGTCATGAGCAATCGTACCATCTCTGTGTCTCAACATCTGGGAGTCACGTTTTTTTACTGGACAAGCTTGGGTATAACAGACGTCAAAACACAGCCCCTGGGAATCAGTTCTCTTTGAATTTACGCATCTGGAGCTCCTCATCCCTTAGGAATTTACATGACTGGAAGATATACCTTTGTGCATTGTGTATCTGGGACTCTTAACATCCCTCCTCCCTTCCCCTATGGAATTTACAATATAGCTGGGAGATAAACTATTGTAATTCAGAGTCTCTAGATGTTGCCGAACGAACCTCTAGAAAATAGACGAGTATTTCAAGAAAGACACAAACACCCCTGGAACAAAATAACCCTACATGCGAGATCCTTTTTCCGGAAGTGTACCTCAGTGACCCAGCCAGGATCGTGAAGAACAGCTACTGATAAACACACCTGATAGTTGAAGACTTAACGCCAGGTGGAAGAAGATCAGTAAGATATAGGTCCAAGTCACCAGTAGGAGGCAGTGTGAGGGGTGACCTGGGAGTGTTAAGTCTGGCTTCAAGCTTCGTTTCTACAAGTCACCAGCAGGAGGCATTGTGAGGGGTGAGGTGGTGAGTGTTAAGTCTGGCTTCAAGCTTCGTTTCTACAAGTCACCAGCAGGAGGCAGTGTGAGGGGTGAGCGCTGAGTGAGTGTTAAGTCTGGCTTCAAGCTTCGTTTCTACAAGTCGCCAGCAGGAGGCATTGTGAGGGGTGAGGTGGTGAGTGTTAAGTCTGGCTTCAAGCTTCGTTTCTACAAGTCGCCAACAGGAGGCATTGTGAGGGGTGAGGTGGTGAGTGTTAAGGCTGGCTTCAAGCTTCGTTTCTACAAGTCGCCAACAGGAGGCATTGTGAGGGGTGAGGTGGTGAGTGTTAAGTCTGGCTTCAAGCTTCGTTTCTACAAGTCACCAGCAGGAGGCATTGTGAGGGGTGAGGTGGTGAGTGTTAAGTCTGGCTTCAAGCTTCGTTTCTACAAGTCACCAGCAGGAGGCATTGTGAGGGGTGAGGTGGTGAGTGTTAAGTCTGGCTTCAAGCTTCGTTTCTACAAGTCACCAGCAGGAGGCATTGTGAAGGGTGAGGTGGTGAGTGTTAAGTCTGGCTTCAAGCTTCGTTTCTACAAGTCACCAGCAGGAGGCATTGTGAGGGGTGAGGTGGTGAGTGTTAAGTCTGGCTTCAAGCTTCGTTTCTACAAGTCACCAGCAGGAGGCATTGTGAGGGTGACCTGAGAGTGTTAAGTCTGGCTTCAAGCTTCGTTTCTACAAGTCACCAGCAGGAGGCATTGTGAGGGGTGAGGTGGTGAGTGTTAAGTCTGGCTTCAAGCTTCGTTTCTACAAGTCACCAGCAGGAGGCATTGTGAGGGGTGAGGTGGTGAGTGTTAAGTCTGGCTTCAAGCTTCGTTTCTACAAGTCACCAGCAGGAGGCATTGTGAGGGGTGAGGTGGTGAGTGTTAAGTCTGGCTTCAAGCTTCGTTTCTACAAGTCACCAGCAGGAGGCATTGTGAGGGTGACCTGAGAGTGTTAAGTCTGGCTTCAAGCTTCGTTTCTACAAGTCGCCAACAGGAGGCATTGTGAGGGGTGAGGTGGTGAGTGTTAAGTCTGGCTTCAAGCTTCGTTTCTACAAGTCACCAGCAGGAGGCATTGTGAGGGTGACCTGAGAGTGTTAAGTCTGGCTTCAAGCTTCGTTTCTACAAGTCACCAGCAGGAGGCATTGTGAGGGGTGAGGTGGTGAGTGTTAAGGCTGGCTTCAAGCTTCGTTTCTACAAGTCACCAGTAGGAGGCAGTGTGAGGGTGACCTGGGAGTGTTAAGTCTGGCTTCAAGCTTCGTTTCTACAAGTCACCAGCAGGAGGCATTGTGAGGGGTGAGGTGGTGAGTGTTAAGTCTGGCTTCAAGCTTCGTTTCTACAAGTCACCAGCAGGAGGCATTGTGAGGGGTGAGGTGGTGAGTGTTAAGTCTGGCTTCAAGCTTCGTTTCTACAAGTCGCCAGCAGGAGGCATTGTGAGGGGTGAGGTGGTGAGTGTTAAGTCTGGCTTCAAGCTTCGTTTCTACGAGTCGCCAGCAGGAGGCATTGTGAGGGGTGAGGTGGTGAGTGTTTAGGTTGGCTTCATGCTTCATTATATTATGTCTTTACTATCCCGGTGTTGGCTGCAATGACTTAAATCCTGTTCTAAGTTGTAAGTGATAATTTCTACCGAGTTCAAAATTAGGTTTTCATTACCGACAGTATAATTCACCCTGGGAGTCTCGCTGACGTGTTCTATAAATCCTAAATTCACACCTACTAGTTCTGTGGTGGGCGTATTTGATTTTAGTTAACATAAGTACGCGAGTAAATCCTATTGGGAAAGTTTTGTTTGTTTGTTTTTAGTCTTGATTTTAGGAATTTCCAAAAGATTTGTAAAGTTTCTATAGGTATCAGGCTCCCCCCCCCCCCCCCCCCCCCACACACACACCATTTTATTTCTGGTGTAAGATGACCCGCTGTGAATTATCCCCCTTAACATACACCCACTCAAGCTGGCTGGGGATGAACCTGGCCCTCTCGGTTATACTCTGCGGTCAGCTGCACCTCGTAGTAAAAAATAGAGGGAATATATTCACAGCTGGTGGTGGAGACGACAAGGTCTAAGTGCTAATGAAAGTGAGGTGGTGGTGAGGTGAGGTGAAGGTGAGATGGTGGGGAGGTGAAGTGAGATGAGGTGGTGGGGAGGTGAGGTGGTGGGGAGGTGAGGTGGTGTTGAGGTGAAGTGAAGCAAAGTGAGGTGAGGTCAGGTGCTTACACGTCCACTACCAGCCAGTACTTGTGTTAAGATAAGATCACACGGGGGTGTTAATACTCGTGCTGAACCTGTTGGAGAAAATATTATCTTTTTCTTCATTTTTCTTTTTTTTTCCTTCACTGCCATTAAATCAATATCTCTGTGTCTCTTGTCTGTTCCATCTCCCTCCCACACATCTTTCTCTCTCCCTCCCACATCTCCTTCCCTCTCCCTCCCACACATCTTTCTCTCTCCCTCCCACACCTCCTTTCCTCTCCCTCCCACACCTCCTTCCCTCTCCCTCCCACACCTTCCCTCTCCTTCCCACACCTCCTTCCCTCTCCCTCCCACACCTCCTTCCCTCCCTCTCCCACACCCCCTCTTTCCTTCTCCCTCCCACACCACCTTCCCTCTCCCACACCTCCTTCCCTCTCCCTCCCACACCTCCTCACCTTTACCTCGCTAACCCTTATCCCTCACAACTCCCCGTCTCCCTCTCCTCCCATCCTTTTCTCTACAGTCACATCTTCTCTCCCACCCTTTTCTTCCCCTCTCACCCTCTACCTCCCTTATCTCTCCTCTCCCTTAACCCCCCCTCTCCATTCCCTCCTGCATTGCACAAATCCGCTCTTCCTTAATCGAATCAAGACAATAAAAAGTAAAAGTTTTTTATCGGTCAGATTTGAAGGATGAAACCCCTCTCTCTCTCTCCCCCTCTCTCCCCCTCTCTCTCCCTCTCCCTCCCTCCCTCTTTCCCACTCTTTCTTCCTTCCCACCTCCTTTTTTTCGTATTCTCATCTTTCCCTCCCTTCTCCTTCTCTCCTACTACTCTTCTTCCCTCTTTCCGTCCCTCTCCCTCTCTCTTCTCCCACTTCCTCTTTCTCTCTCCTTTCTTTTTTGCTATTCCACTCCCTCTTCCCCCTT
This sequence comes from Homarus gammarus, assembly GCA_958450375.1. Classification (NCBI taxonomy): domain Eukaryota; kingdom Metazoa; phylum Arthropoda; class Malacostraca; order Decapoda; family Nephropidae; genus Homarus; species Homarus gammarus. The sequence continues at coordinate 139,912 of CAUDMG010003527.1, read as the reverse complement.
CCCCTCTCTCTCTCTTACCCTCTCACTTTCTACCATGATTCTCCCTCTCTTCCTTCCCCTCTCCCTCTTCCACTCCTTCTCTTCCTACCCTCTCTCTTTCCCTCCCTCTTCCTCCCCTCTCCTCTCTCTCTCATTCTTTACTCTCTCTGTTCTCTCGTGTTTCATCTTTATCTCTCTCCTCTTCATTTCCCTTTTCTTTTCTCCCCTTCTTATTGCTCTCTCCTCCTCTTTCATTCTTCATACTTTCTTTTTCTCTCCCCACCTTCTCTGCTCCTCCTTCTTACCTCCCCCCTCCCACCCATCCCTTTCTTTTCCATACTCTCCCACCTAACTCCTTCCCTCTCCACCAATCAATCCCTCCATAACCTGTTTTCCCTCTCTCACCTATCCACCCCCCCTACCCTCCCTCCCTCATCAATCCCCTACCCCCTCTCCCTTCCCTACCCTCCCTCCCTCACCCACACCCCTCCCTCCCTCACCCATCCACTCCACACCCTATATTTTTCACCCTCGGCTTCCAAATCCGTCAGCGTCAGGCGATATTTCCTGAATACATCATCTCTTACTTATTAATTCAGCAGCCGAGGAATCATAGCGTTGAGTTATGCCAGGCCGGAGGTGAGGGGATCATTGGTGCCTCTCACACACTTAAATTTATACACACATAGATATATATATATATATTTACTGTAGTTGAGGGAGAAGTAGTTATACATATCTCTTATATGTGTATTAAAGTAGGGAAGGGGGATATGTCTCTGCTCGTCTGTATATTCGTTTGTCTCTCTCTCTCTCTCTCTCTCTCTCTCTCTCTCTCTCTCTCTCTCTCTCTCTCTCTCTCTCTCTCGCGACTTTTCTTTGATGTACTGCGTCGAAATAGACACTCTCAGTCACCTCAGTGGGAGAGAAAGTAAGAGTCCCCAGTCACCTTAAAGGGAGAGAAAGTAAGAGTTCTCACACACCTCAAGGGAGATAAATAAGAGCTCTCAGATACCTCAAAGGGAGAGAAGGTAAGAGATTTCAGTGACTTTAAAGGGAGAGAAAGTCTTATCAGAAACTCTCAAGGAAACTTTCTCTTTGTTAGATAACTTGAAGGAGAATGAGAGAAAGCAAGCAAGACTTCTCATCAATTTGCAAGGAAGAGAAAGCAACATTTCTCAGTAATGTGAAAAGGAATAAAGTTAATTTAGAAAGCTGATTGTAGAAAACACAATACAAGAGTGAGCAACAGAAGAAAGTTTTATCTCAGTTTTAAAAGAAAGTGAAAGCGAGTCTTATTAATATAACTTTCGTGGATATCTTGATGAATTGCGTCGAAAATTGAAACTTTCTCTTCGACGAATATTTGAAAAGCAAGATATATTAATATTCTGAAGTTACAAAACGTAGGAAAGCAAGGCGTAGAGAAAGTTAGGTATTATGAGAAAGTGAGATACATCTGTCATATGGAGAGAGAAAGTAAGAAAGGATAGTATCTTTCTATAGAAGATAGAGTGAAAGAAAAATCTGGTATCAACTTTCAATAGAAGAGAGAGTAAGTAAGCTTTCTCTTTTACTTACAACAGGAGAAATCTGACAAAGAGAAAGATGGCAAAAGTTTACAGATATTTTTTACAAAGAATAATACAGAGAAAGTGTAACAATTTCACGATAAAAGAGAAAGAGAAAGTTTGTGTGTGTGTGAAGGGAAGAAGAAGTAGCAGAGGTGCATCGTTTTTGTAAGTCTCGGATTGAAGGTGGGAACGATTCTGACACGCTCCCTGTGTTGTTATTATAACTGGCTATAAGTCGGATTGTAAGACGGATTCACCCTGCGTTTTTAACCTTATTTATTTCTCCTTTAAAATTGAATTAAAACGATACAGATAAGGTGTTGTTTTAGGATTTAAGTAAGTCGGATTCAGAGTCGGATTTTAATGGTGTTTTTATCCGTCTTGTTTACATTCGTGTATAAATCACATTGAGTAGACGTATCGACCTCACGCCTTGTGTGTGTGTCCGTCCCTTTCTCTTTCTGTCATTGTTCTTTCTGTCATTTTGTTGCGTCTCATTGGTACCTGCTGTCTATAAATATTCTTAGATGGTCAGTAAATAGCGAGGTGATGAGAGAGAGAGAGAGAAAGAGACTAAAGGCTGCACATAAAAATGATCCCTATTAAGCATAAAATAAAGGTGATATTAATGTGAAAAACAAAAACAAAAACGTAAAATCAGAAAAAAAATAAAAATAAAGAAAAAATAAGGAAATAAAATTGGGATAGGGAATAAAGAACAAATATATGACGAAAGAGGGGAAGAAGGCAAGAACTCTAAGAGCGAAGGGAAGTGAGAAGGGGTGAAAAAGAAGAGTAAGTGAACTGTGGCGGGAGAAAACCATAGAGTTTTATACCTACACGCACAGAACCTATGCATAGAACACACATACACACACACACTCACACACACACTCACACACACACACACACTCACACACACATATAAATTTAATCATTATAACAACATATCCTCCCACACGTCACCGGATAGTACAAGTTAATCCACGTTTGTGACTTAATCTCTCCTGTAATCATTTAATACAGTTTAATACGATCATTCACACGGTTCCAACATTACTTTACATAGATGTCTCACGTTATAAATATCTCACTTTTATTTGGTCGTAGATCTTACCTGAGTGGGAGTTAAGATCTTACCTGAGTGGGAGTTAAGATCTTATTTGAGTGGGAGTTAAGATCTTACCTGAGTGGGAGTTAAGATCTTACCTGAGTGGGACTTGATCTCTTGGTTATTGCTGTATTGTATTTGTAAGTGATTGTTAAGTTATTGTTGGTTTTTTTACTTATTTTTTTATTAAAGGGATTGAGGGAGATGCATTGTACGCCGTGGTGTGGGCTGTGTTGAAGCTCTAATCTAAAGGGTTAGGACTTTTTCACCTAATCTAAACTAACTTAACTTTCTCTAAAATAATCTAACCTAACCTAACCTAACTCATTATAATCGATATATCATCACTTTATCATCATAACAGGCCTTCTTCATATCATCACCTAACTTTCGTCATACTCGTTATATCATTATTTTTTTTCATCATACCAGGTCTCCCATTCATCACCACTCGCAGCCACCATACTCTCATCAGACTCATTATACCATCATTTTATCATCATACCACTAGCAGCTATCATACCCTCATCATACACATTATATCATCACTATCATCATACCACTAGCAGCTATCATACTCTCATCATACCGCCCGTTCTTATAACCAGATATCACCTTCCTCGCATCTGCTCGCTGCTATCTTAAACTACCACGGATTAGGAAGCCTTATATATCGGGTCCTATTTTTACACCTTTCCCGACATACGACCAAGCGTAACTCAGCTGGCCATCTTGGTTAGCGGGAGAGGAATAAGGGGAAAGGGAGGGAGGAAGGGAGGGAGAGAGAGAAGGAGGAAAGAATAATCATAATTTGTTGGAATTTGAGAGATTGGATTATTTATGAAGTGTGTGTGTGTGTGTGTGTGTGTGTGTGTGTGTGTGTGTGTGTGTGTGGTTATACGATCTAGTTCACTAACCTAACCTACGACACAAACTTAGATTTTTGGTAAGTTATAAATATTCCTAAGTTAGATTTCTGTCTTAAACCCTCGGGATCAAATTCTCAAAAGATCGTAATTTGAATTGTTCCTTTAATTTGTGTTCTGATCCTTAAAGGTTCGTGTTCAATTTTCTCTCTTAACTGTTCAAGTGAAAACGCCTCAAGTCACGGTATAAAGATGATGGAATAAAGATGGCGTCCAACTTGTACTAAGACTGTATCGTAATTAGAATAAACTTATGGTTGATATTTAACATAAGGATGAGTTTAAAAATCCCGAATGTGGAATAAAATTAGGAATTTATTTAGGTAATGTCTGGCGTTCTAATTTCTGTTGATTGATAGTTTGTTTATAAGTGTCAATATATGTAGGTCTTAGGTATTAATAGAAAGGTATATTATTGTATAGTTAGGTAGTATTTTCCTAGAGGGTGTTTGTTTGTGTGTGACTCTCGACAAAATAAACAGACATTCACTGCCGAGAGAATTTCCATCGTCTTACATTTAACTTTATACATTTTCTGTCTTTCTATTTTATTGAAGTTTTCACCTCAGATACTGCTTTTTATAAGAATGTTTTGGGTAAGTATTATTTTCATATATGCCTGACCTAACCTAACCTAACCTAACCTAACCTAACCTCGTACACACTCTCCAACGTCTAGGACATTGATTCTGTTCTTCAGAGGAAAATAAGAATCAAAGCGATACAGGGAAAAATTGAGGTCGTTTTGGTCTCGTTTCCTGATGAATATTTCTATACGAGAGTCAGCAAAAGGAAATGACAGCCAATCAGAGTAAATGTGAATGAAAAGTGTCCACCATTCAGCGGGCGAGGCGAGCGCCTTTGTTTACATACATGACGTCATCGTTGATGTAATGCAGGGTGGGGTTTGTGGGTGTGTTTACATATGATAACGTCTGCGTAAAGTTCATATACTAACAGACATGGTAACTCTCCCACCTCAGTATACCTGTATATACTCGTGACGTGGCTCGTGACTGCTGAGTGGTAATACAGACAGACAGACAGATAAATAAAATATATATTCCTTGATAGACAGATGATAAAGAAGATTCAAATGACACACTACAAATTTCACGAAACAAACAGTTACACATCCACAAACAAACAAACAAACACTAAGATATTCCATTCATCCAGACGAAACCAAACAACAAAAAAATCACAGCAACAACAACACAGAACAAAGACACAACAAACAGACAACCAAATAAGACATCTGCTCCCTGACAAACGGTCAAATAAGACGAGAGTGCCAAACTACACAGCAACTGAGCCGGTAGGGTGAGATTGGCCCCGTCACAAAAGATGCGCCAACATCAGTCGTGTTCGGTGGGGCGGGAAAATTCAATTGCATTAAACTGTCCCTGAGGGGGGGTGAGGGAGGGAGGGAGGGAGGGAGGGAGAAGATGCGAGCCACCGTGCTATGTTGGGGGTGTCGGGAAGGAGGGAGAAAGAGTGGGAAGGTTAGGGAGAGATGGAGGGAGGGAGAGAATGACGGAAGAGGGAGAGGGGATGGTAAGAGGGTGGAGTAAAGAAGAGGAGGAGTAGGAGAAGGATTTTTATGGAGTAGTATGGGGGGAAGGAAGTAGGAGAGGAGAAAAGAGGAAAAGAGGAGAGGCGAGGAGAGAAGAAAATGGTAGATGGCAGACAGCAGACAAGACGCAACAGATATGCTGAGACGACTTAAACGAGTATGTTGTAACGTTTTATGCTCTTAACTACATAACTTAGCATACCTAAACTATACAATATATACTCAATCTATATATATTACCCTACAGATAAACTCAAGCGACGTACATTACACTATATTCAAGAGAGTATGGTATGATATGTGATGGCGGCGTGGTGGTCACCTTTCTCGGACCCCCAAAAGACGCGGTCAAGGGTGCCGGCCTGGGGTGATGTGGTCGCTCCTCCGTGGTGGTGGTGGTGGTGGCCGTATAGTTGCTGACTGTGGTGGCTTTAAGGGGGGGAGGGGGGGGGGGATCTCTCTTGTATGTTTACATCCGGGTTGAGGAAGTTGTATACGTTTTTTTTTTTTTTGAGGGGGGGGGGGTTTTAAGGCTTTATTTCCTTCTTTTTCTCTTAGTATATCTGTGTCTTTGTGTGTCTCTATCTCTTATTCACTTGTTCTTTCCTTCTCTTTCCCTTATTCTATCCCTTTCTCTCTCTTTCCCTATTTGAAGGTCTATAAATCTGTCTGTCTCTCTTATTTCTCTCCTTTTCCACTATTCATCACATAGATTACCCTCAACTCTCTCTCTCTCACACACACACACACCCACACCCACACCCACACCCCACCACACCCCACCCCACCCCACCCCACCTACACTATCTTACCCTACGGAACAAATAGACCCCTGCAACTTCGCCCTCACTACTAACTGCTACTTGATATATAGCCGGAGAAAACAAGCAACGGCGCCGCTATCTCCCTGAGCCTCGTCGTGGTAGGTGTCGACTGGCTGAGAGAGAACTGTGATCTATGGGTTTCATATTTAGAAAACGTCCCGTGATGGATGAGGTGTCGGGATTGCAGTGGCTTTGGGAGCTGCCGGAGAATTCGTAATGGTTTGATGATTTATAGAGTGTGTTTGGTTTCAAGATTTAGAGAACGTGTTTGGTTTGATGATTTAGAGAACGTGTTTGGTTTGATGATTTAGAGAACGTGTTTGGTTTGATGATTTATAGAACGTGTTTGGTTTCAAGATTTAGAGAACGTGTTTGGTTTGATGATTTATAGAACGTGTTTGGTTTCAAGATTTAGAGAACGTGTTTGGTTTGATGATTTAGAGAACGTGTTTGGTTTGATGATTTATAGAACGTGTTTGGTTTCAAGATTTAGAGAACGTGTTTGGTTTGATGATTTATAGAACGTGTTTGGTTTCAAGATTTAGAGAACGTGTTTGGTTTGATGATTTAGAGAACGTGTTTGGTTTCAAGATTTATAGAACGTGGAACGTGTTTGGTTTGATGATTTATAGAACGTGTTTGGTTTGATGATTTAGAGAACGTGTTTGGTTTGATGATTTAGAGAACGTTTTTGGTTTCAGGATTGAAGTAAATGCTCTTAATATGAAATCTAGAGGATTGTTTTCGGTTTCAAATCCAGAGAAAACAGAACGCGTGGTGAGAGCTGTGAGGATGTGGGCGTTCTGAATAATCCAATTGTGAGCTTATGGGTGGACAATATTATAGCAGTGAACGCACAAGAACGCAATCGCTAATGAACGTACGGTAATGAACGCACGGTAATGAACGCACGGTAATGAACGCACGGTAATGAACGCACGGTAATGAACGCACTGTAATGAACGCACGGTAATAAACAAACGGTAAAGAACGCACGGTAATGGACGCACAATAATTAAAAATGAACGCACGGTAATGAATGCACGATAATGACAAATGAACGAACGGTATTGAACGAACAGTAATGAACGAACGGTAGTGAGCGAACGGTAATGAACGCACTGTAATAAACGCATGGCAATAAACGGACGGTAATGAACGAACGGTATTGAACGAACGGTAATAAGCGAACGGTAGTGAACGAACGGTAATGAACGCACTGTAATAAACACATGGCAATAAACGGACGGTAATGAACGCACGGTAATGACAAATGAACGAACGGTATTGAACGAACGGTAATGAGCGAACGGTAGTGAACGGTAGTGAACGAACGGTAATGAACGCACTGTAATAAACGCATGGCAATAAACGGACGGTAATGAACGAACAGTAATGAACGCACGACAATGAACGCACAGTAATAAACGCACGACAATGAACGCACAGTAATAAACGCACGGTAATGAACGCCCGGTAATGAACGCCTTAAGAGGTAACAGTTGAAGGTGAACGCTCACTATCAACTGACTATCCGCCATGACATTATGGCTTTACCTAACACAAGCTTCATTAAACAGAGAGACAATTCTTGGGACATTGAACAGAACATTACACCGTCTTATGAAAATTAAAATTATTCCTCAAATAATCACACCAAAATCTGAACCCGACTTATCCATAGGCCTAGAAACCTTATTATTTTAGACCTGGAGGGATCGAACTTTTAGAAAACGAACTATATAGAATCGAAATGCCTAGTTAGTGGGGTATCTAGAAAACGGATTAGGTGCTAGGATGGTTATAGGTGCTTTTGTCGCGGTTTCTAGATGAGGTGGGGTTTCTAGGTTAGGTGGGGGGTTTCTAGATGAGGTGGGGGTTTCTAGGTGAGGTGGGGGGTTTCTAGATGAGGTGGGGGTTTCTAGATGAGACGGGGTTTCTACACGAGTCCTGGCGTCTTAGGGCAGGTATCAAAGTCCTAGAGAACGAGAAGACGATATTTCTTTCTTTTTTCTTTTTATTTTAGAGAACGATCAGGAAAGATCAGTGGAGCGTCTTAGGGGCGGGGGGGGGGGGGGTCAGATAGGCAGGGAAAGTTGGCCCTAGACAATTTCCCTAAACGTCTCCGCCACGGAAGTTGGAATGACAATTGTTAAGAGTTTTCCCTCCTGGCACGGTGACCCTGATTCTGTAGAGGGGGGTGGGGGGGTAAGGGGGGTGAGGGAGGAGTGAGGGTGAGGGAGGGACTAGGGGTGAAGGAGGTTTGGGCTGAGAGTGAGGTGGGGGTGAGGGAGGTTGGTGGTAAGGAGAGAAAGACTGGAGTTGGAGGGGTGAGGGGGAGTGGGGGTGAGGGAGGGGGACGGAGTGGGGGTGAGGGAGGAGTAAGGTGTGGGGTAAGGGGGCTGGAAGTGACGTAATGGGTATTGGTTCGGGTGAGGGTGGGAGAGGTCAAGGGGGAGGTAAGGGGATCAGGGTGAGGTCAGAGGGTTCGGGATGAGGTAAAAGGGTCGGGGGTGAAGTAAGGGGGATCATAGTGAAGTAAAGGGGAGATCAGGGTGAGGTAAGGGGGGTCATAGTGAAGTAAAGGGGAGATCAGGGTGAGGTAAGGTAATACGTCAGCGAGTAGAAATGTTAGGTCAGAGAGGAAAGGTTGTTGACCTGTGACCTCTATGAAAATTTGACCAATCGACCGTGTTTCGAGGGCGCGTCTGGTGTCCCTCATGAAAACTGCCCAACACAAAGTTTCCACCACCACCAAAAATTGTCCCAGAGCTTGTAGACTATCAAGGGTAATGTTGGTTATGTAATTGGTGGTGATCGCTAACTCATTTTCTCTCTCCCAACCTTTCTCTTTCTTTCTTTCTTTCTTTCTTTAATCGATTTAATTTCCTCTCTTTTATATATTTTCCTCTCTCTCTCTCTCTCTCTCTCTCTCTCTCTCTCTCTCTCTCTCTCTCTTTTATATATTTTCCTCTACCTCCATCCCTATTTTATTTACCGTTCTCTCTCTCTTCCTGGACTTCTAGTTCTATAATACTATCGTAAAATCTCTAACAATTATATACAAAAAAATCTTATACGGATTAATATAAGTTTTCATATAAATCAATATAATTCGACCGTATTCTCAAAAAAAAAAATAATAAACTTCTTTCCCTATAACTCTTAAGTATTTTGTATACCCAGTTTAGTTGCTACATAATAATGGATTCAAACATGGAGGCGAATTTTCCCGAGACTCGACCCGATACATTGAGTTATTGTATCACATTTACAATAAGAAAACTCCCTTAAGAATATCAAAGAATCTAGGTATATTATTTGAAATTTAATCTTACAATAACACGAATCTAATTGACCCAGATTGGATGCTATTTTTGTGTATGTCTTCCTAAAACAAAATATGTATAAAATCGTAAGAGTTTCACTTCCATATAATAATCTCTTCCTTTAGTGGTGTAATGGTCAGCGTCCTCGCCTCGCAAGCGAGCGAACCCAAATTCGATCCCCGGGCAGGTGAAATTATGGGTGAGTTTCTTTACGCCATTTGCCTCTGTCTACCCAGCAGTAATTGGGGACCTGGATATTAATCGAGCTGTCCAGTCTTCTCGGACTATTCCGTGACACTGTGTCATGCAGCTCGTTAACTTAGGGTGTGGTTGTTGTGTTGGCTACAGCTTCTACACCTTAACAAATTCACGCCTAGGAGGCCCTTGGGCCGGCCATTCTCGATTTCGAGTGGCTTCCATTATATATTTTCCTTGCTATTGAAGTTAAGTTATGAGCGCCATCTATGAAACATATATATCATTACTTCTTCTTACCTGGAACAATCACTTTAAATATTTATCTTAAGACGAAAACAAAAATAACACTATTAATGCCTCTATGTGCTTTATCTATCTCAATTGTTGGCATACCTAGAGCTGAGACTTTCCTCCTTACAAAACTAATGTTGTCGGCGCCATCTGTGAAACGTATTCGGCACTAATAATGGTTTACCCAGAGGTGACACTAGCAACAAACATCCTCTAGCAAAAAACTAACTTTGTAAGCACCATCAACTGTATGTGCTGTATTTGAAACTATTACTGTCTTATCCAGAGGGGATGGTTATAGCACACTCCCCTTGTATACAAATAACATTTACCAACGCCATCTATGAACCGTATTCGACAGTACTCCTCACTTATTCCAAGGTTCCCAGACTCAAGCGGACCGGAGGAATGGGCAGACCCGGAAATTCAGGAGAAGACGGTGGTGTGGCGCGGGTCGTGACACCCATCACGTCTTGCTCCACTGCTGATGAAGTGATATTGCCGGATTCCTGAAAATTAGAAGGGAGCTCTGACCAGCTTCAAAGATGTGTCCGATTTAATCCCACCCTGAATGCCTGTCGTGATGAGCTGGGCAATTTTTTTTTTTTCATTAAATTTAAAAAGATGAGAGAGAAAATTATCATCCCAGTTGCCTTTAGAGAGAGAGAGACAGAGATAGAGAGACAGAAAGATAAGAAAATTAGCTGGGATTTGGAAAGAGACAGAGATAGAAATAAGGCGTATAAAGACGAAAAAAAGACCTGTTGAGAGAGAGAGAGGGAGAGAGAGAGAGAGAGAGAGAGAGAGAGAGATAAATGGTTCTCAGGTTGTATCAAGGCCAATTTAAAACCTGAAAAGATACGTTTTTTAAATTGAAAAGTAAAGAGATTAACGTGGAAGAGAAGATGAAGAAGAAAAAGAAGAAGAAGAAGAAGAAGAGGCAGCGAAAACGAAGATGAGAACAGGAAAAAAAGGAAGAAGAAAAATGAAGTTGGGAGGTAAGAATAGAAAATATAGGTGATGAGAAGTTGGGAATAAACGAGGAAGAAGAGGAGAGGAAAAGGTACTCATAAGAAGAGAAGAGAAGAGACGAGAAGAGAAGACAAAGGCGTAGTAGAAAGTGGAGGAAGGAGTGATCACTGGACAGTTCAGTCAACTTCATGATTCCTGCCCCAAGTTTTTGATGACAGTGTAATCGTAAAAACCCGCCAGGGGGAGAAGGAGGAAGGGAAAGTAAGGGGTAGGAGGGAGAAAGGAAAGGAGGGAGAGAAAGTAGGGGGTAGGAGAGAGGAAGGAAGGAAGAAGGGGAGAGAAAGTATTGGGTAGGAGGGAGGAAGGACAGGGAGGGAGGGAGGGAGGGAAAGTAAGAGGTAGGAGGAAGGGAGGAACAATTGACGAAGGATAAGAGGGAAGGACGGATAGAAAGGGGTAGGAAGGTGGGAGGAGGGAAAGAGGAAGTGTAAGAAGGGAGGAGAGTAGGAGAAAGGAAGAGGAAAAAGAGAGAGAGAGAGAGAGAGAATAATATGAATAAGAGGGTCATTTTCCTCCTTATCCTTTCCCTACCTCGCTACTCCACACCCTCACCCACCCTCTCTCCTTTCACCACCCACAATCCCTCCCCCACCCTAAACACCCTCCCCCACCCTCCCCCCCCCCCCACCTAGGCAGCGCAACAAAGAGCACCACTAACATAAAACTTTTAGCGAAGGTCTTTATTATGGCGCTAAGAAAACGACGTAATCAAGGGAGTAAATAGAAAACGGGGGCCTTAGTGTGGATGGGGGACTATGTTGCTGGTACGTCAGGATGGCCTAGTGCCCCCCCGTCCTAAGAGCAACTCACCGGACGAGTTATTTATTTATCATGAGACGCTAACCTGACCTAACCTAACCTAACCTAACCTAACCTAACCTGACCTAACCTAACCTAACCAATAGATCTTACGGTAATTTTGGTCAGAATGAATTAATTTTGGTTAGGTTAGTGATACTGTTCTTACACTGTCTGTCTGTCCTCCCCCTACTCCCTCCCTCTCTTCTTCTCTCTTACCTTCCCTTCCTTCCTCCCTCCTTCCCAATTTACCTCCCTCCTTCCCTTCCTTCCTCCCTCCTTCCCAATTTCCCTCCTTCCTTTCCTCCTCTTCAAAAAACCCTCTAAAACTTGATACCTAGATGGACAATGGAAGCTCCTCTGAGTTCCTGAATTACAGATGAGCTTCAAGATAGGCTGTCTGACTTCTCTCTCTCACCCACTCTACCTCCTTCCCTCACCTCCTCCCTCTCCTACGACTCCCCCTCTCCTCTCCATCCTTCCTCACTTCCTCCACCCTCTTTCACTTCCTTCCTCTCTCATCTACCCATCTCCCTCCCCTTCCTTTCTCCTTCTCCCCCTCTCTCTCTCCTATCTCCGTCAGAATAATGCCGACAGCGATGATGGAAATTGTTTTATTACTTTTATAAGGAAATGAAGGGATAATGGAGGAAATAGTTTAATTATAGTTTAATGGTAAGAGAGGCGATAAAAGGACATCTTACAGTGAACGTCTCTCTACTGCCACTATGGAGGAATAGAGCAGCGTGAGGAAGACTATATTATTTCCTTCATGAGGGGTATTATATATATATATTTTTTATCATCTTCTTAAGTGAAATATACTGAGGTGTGTGTGTGTGTGTGTGTGTGTGTGTGTGTGTGTTTTAAAGTGTTATATATTTTTATTTTTATTTGTCTTTGTTATGTTTATTTGTATATAATTGTTATTTATTTATTTGTTTATGTATTTATTATCTAACTGAATTGGACAGACTTAACGAAGGGGAAAAGTATATAGCTAACTAAATAACTAAACAGGATAGAGTTAACTAATTGTCTAACTAAATGGAACAATACATAAATAATTAACTAACCTAACCTAACCTAACCTAACTAATTCAATAACCAGGGAGGATAGACGCCAACATTAACATACAGTACACCTTGGACACCAATATCGCCAATATTAACATACACTGTGAACGCCAATATTAACACACACACACACACACACACACACACACACCAATGATTTTATGCCTGTGGGGGTAGGTGGATGAGATAGATAGATAGATAGATAGATAGAGATGAATAACCAGCAGTATAACCTAAGCTAGAGAAAGAGAGAGAGAGAGAGAGAGAGAGAGAGAGAGAGAGAGAGAGCTAGACAAAAACCTGAGAGATAAAAAGAGACAGTGAAAAGAGAGAGAGAGAGAGAGAGAGAGAGAGAGAGAGAGAGAACACAATAGGCAGTAATTTCTCAACAAACTTTATCTCCCTCCTTCCCTCCATACAACTGAGAGATATATTTATAACTCTACCTCATAATAAACTCTTTCTTCCTCAAGTTTTCTTAATTATTATATTGTGTGAGGGAAGTTAAGGTGAGTGTGGAGGCATCTTGGAGCTAGTGGTCAGGTGGCTTGTGTGGTAATTGGTATTTCTTTCTTTTAATGATTATGAGGGGAGAATTGTTCTTTTTATTGCTCTTCTTTTTGTTCTTTTTTCTTCTTGTATTTTTGTTATTGTTGTTGTTCGTTTTCATCTTCTTCTTCTTCTTCTTGTACTTTTTGTTGTTGTTGTTGTTGTTGTTATCATTGTTATTGTTATTGCTATGTTATTGTTATTATTATCGTTCTCATAAGTGTCACCAACAGGATACGTGTTAGCATTACCTATTACAAATTCTTATCAACGTCTATCCTAATATGGTTGGACGTACATATAATAAGTTGGGGCGGGACTACTGGCAGTTCTCTGGTGCCTCTCCCTCTTCCCTCTCTAACGGTGGGTAGTACTGGCGGCCTGGCTGACGTATGAACATCCCCTTAAATGCCACACACTATTACTATCATCCATTTTTCAGACTCTCCTTGGGAACCTTCATCTGTGTGTGGGTGGTGGCAGAGGTCCTTGGTGGTGTTGGCTCCCGTCATCGGACAGACAGACAGACACTCTGGACAGATGAATACAGAAGGTTAGTGCATTTTAGTGAAGATTGTTATTGCCGTCAGTATTGTTATCGTTATTAACTTTAATATCAGTAATACTTTCGTTTATTACTTTTGTTCAGCTAAGAGTCTCATAACGTCATCTTAACACTCCCAAGTAACGACGGAACTGATCTTATACTTCCTACAAGATGGAGCTATAGATGCCATCTGACATTCCGACTACCTTACCCTTGATTCTACTGTGATGGGAGAAAATTGGCAATTTCGTTAAATAGGAAACACCAGTCACTCGACACATAAGCTCCAGGTCCATTTCAAGTCGGCCTTGTAGACAATATTAAGGGGATGAAGGCCAGTATCGGCCTCTTCTTCCCTCAAGGATGCTCTGCCCTCCGAGTAATAGGATTGAAACTCCTTCACGGGGTGTCGAGCACTTCTCAGAGAGCCCGACTAATCACCTCCTCGGTGTTGGATTCCCTGTGTTGCGATGCTTACTTGTCTATTCTGGGGGAGCGAGTAACGAGCTTTGCGTCGTTTATAGTTTTATTCTTCAGTACCAATCAGGTGTACACGTGAAGGCAAGAGCTACGTGACTTACCCTGGAGACAAAGATAATAAATGAATGATGGGACGGTTAAGCAGATGTGTCTTTTAATGTGTTTATAGATGTGGTGGAGGCGTAAGTGTAAACAGGATGACTGGCGAGCGCTCACATCTACCCACATGATTATATGTACGTACGTTTCTTACTGGACACACACACACACGTTATGCTTAGTAATTTACATATCTCTAAATTTATATTTATCTTCTTTCTCTTATTATCTAGTCTCTCTCTCTCTCTCTCTCTCTCTCTCTCTCTCTCTCTCTCTCTCTCTCTCTCTCTCTCTCATTACCCCGATTCCCTCTCTTTCACTTAATCGATCTTCAAAAATTTCAAAAGATTTACATTACGTTTGTCAATAAGACCACGAGTGTGTGTGTGTGTGTGTGTGTGTGTGTGTGTGTGTGTGTGCGCCCTCCTAGCTCCTACCATACTCCTCTGCCCCTTTCAATCCACTTTCCTCCCCTCCCTCAGCCCCTAGCTCTCACTGTTCAGCTCCTTGTCCCTAGCTCCTAGCGCTCAGGCCTCCAATTGCCCCTTAGCCGCTTAACAGCCCCCTCCTGACCACTAGTCCCTTTTTAACCTCATTCTTGCTACTTATCCCTATTAGTCCTTTCCTAGCCATTAGCCTCCTCCTACTCCGCTCTCCTAGCCACTAGCCTCCACCTACCCCCTTTCCTATCCACTATCCCTCTCGTAGCACCAATTCTAGCCAATAACCGCTTCCTAGCCCCTCCTAGCCCCTCCTAGCCATCCCTGTGGTGTGACACTTGCTTTCTGCTGACAAGGGCAGAACCAGCGTGATTGGCACTGCTCTCTCTCTCTCTCTCTCTCTCTCTCTCTCTCTCTCTCTCTCTCTCTCTCTCTCTCTCTCTCTCTCTCTCTCTCTCTCTCTTTCTCTTCTCAACTTCTCCTCTCTTAGTCATCTCTCTCTTCCTCCTCCTGCATTCACTTTCCCTCTTCCTAATTCTTTCTTTTATATTCCTCCCTCTCACCTCTCCTCTTCCTGCCTCTCACCTCCCCTCTTCCTGCCTCTCACCTTCCCGCTTCCTGTCTCTCACCTCCCCTCTTCCTGCTTCTTACCTCCCCTCTTCTTATATTTTCCCTCCCCTCTTCTCCTTCCACCTTCCCGTCTTTTTCTCCCTGCCATCTCCCCCTCTCATCCCTTCCCCCTTTTCTTCCCTGTTTCTTTTTTTTTCCTCTCCCCATTTTCTCACCGCACTTTTCTCCCTCCTTCTTCCCTCTCTTTCCCCCTCTCTCCCTTTCCCCTCTCTTCCTTTCCCCTCTCTGTCCCCCTCCCATCAGACGTCACAGCAAGATGGAGAGGGGAAAGGGTGACATAGGAATCGCTCCGTCTGTTATGGGGAGATGGAACTGGGATGGGGGAGGGAATAGTAGGAGGAGTAAGGGAGGTAGAAGGAGTAAGGGAGAGGGAGGGAGACTGGAGGAGAGGGAGAGAGAGGGAAGGAAGTCAGGGATTAAAATAATAAGGGAAAAATGATGATCAAGAGGAGGAGAAAGAAGAAGAGGCGTGGAATGTGGAGGAAGAGGAAAAGTGATGGAGAGGAGGAGATGGGAGGAGGGGTATACTCTCCCATCCCTCTCTCGCCCCTCGCTTACTTCTTCTCTCATCCACTCTACTCTACCTCCCATTGTTCATCTATCTCTTCCTTCCTACTCCGTCTCGCTTCCCTAATTTACTCATTCCTTACCTTCCCTTTCACTCTTCCCCCTTTCCGCTTTTACTTGTCACCACCTCCCCTTTCTTCTCCACTTACCCTTTTCTCTTCTCTCCCTCTCCCTATTTATCTTCGCCCACGCCATTCTCGCCTTTCTTTCCCTCTTTCCTTCTAATTCATCCTCATCCCTCCTTTCCCTCTCTCATATTACCCATCACCCTTCCACTCACCCTCTCCCTCCCCCTCTCCTCCCATCCCAATCTGTCTCCACCACTTCACTTCTCCATTTCCCATCTCCCCTCCCCCTCCCTCTATCTATTCAACACCCTCCCCTCCTCTTTCCCTCCTCTCTCCCTCATCCCCTCCCTCTCCCTCCCCACCCTCTCCCTCCCCACCCTCCCCCTTCCTCCCCACATCTCCCCATCCCTCCCCCTTCCTCCCCACATCTCCCCTCCCTCCCCCCAGCAATACCTGTCAGAGGAGACGCAGCACCCGGGCCGTCCCGTCACTGAGGCATCCGGGTTATTGATGTCGGATCATAGGCAATAAACCCACACTAACCGAACACACGTAAAAATGACTATCTATGTAGGGGGTGTTAAAGGGTAGAAGGGGGGAGTCTCAGTGGGAGGGGGGGGGAGGTGGGAGGGGGAGAGTGTGTTGGTGGGAGGGGGGCGTTGAATAGTATGAATTGTAGGAGGAGAAAGAGAGATTAAGAAGAGGTAGGGGTGATATGAGGAAGAGGGAGAAGAAAGGAGAGGGGAAGTGATGGGTGAGGGGAAGAGAAGGAAGAGGGTGATATGAGGAAGAGGAGTAAGGAAAAGCGAGTTATGGGGAGGTTAGGGAACGGATATAGGCATAGTTAAGAGGGAAAGGAGAGGGGAGGTATGGGGAAAGGGAGGGGAGGAAATGGGCTGGGTTAAGAGGAGTTGACGTGAGGGGATGGGGGAAGGGGTGGGGGGGAGTTAGCAAGGGTGGATCCTTAAAGGGGAAGACAGGTGCTTGTGTGACTGGCATATGACTGAATGGCGAGAGAGAGAGAGAGAGAGAGAGAGAGAGAGAGAGAGAGAGAGAGAGAGAGTGAAGTAGGGAGGAAGGAAAGCGGAGAGAAAAAGAGTAAGAGAGACAGAGAAGACGAAGAAAGGAGAGAGTAAGAGAGAGAAAGAGAGATCCTTCCTCAAGACAACGTAAAAACAAAGAGTCATGGGACAACCCGCATACTGGCCAAAGATTAACTACCCAATCAATTAATTCTTCCCTCACAGAATTAGAACCCTTGATCCTAACTCTCCACAAGGAATTAGAAACCTTGTCTAATCTCCCAGGATTAGCCCCTTGAGCCTAACTCTCCACAAGGATAGAACCCTGTCCTAACTCTCCACAATGAATAGAACACTTGATCCTAACTCTCCACAAGAATTAGAGCCCTTGATCCTAACTCTCCACAAGGAATTAGAACCCTTGATCCTAACTCTCCACAAGGAATTAGAACCCTTGATCCTAACTCTCCACAAGGAATTAGAACCCTTGATCCTAACTCTCCACAAGGAATTAGAACCCTTGATCCTAACTCTCCACAAGGAATTAGAGCCCTTGATCCTAACTCTCCACAAGGAATTAGAACCCTTGATCCTAACTCTCCACAAGGAATTAGAACCCTTGATCCTAACTCTCCACAAGGAATTAGAACCCTTGATCCTAACTCTCCACAAGGAATTAGAACCCTTGATCCTAACTCTCCACAAGGAATTAGAGCCCTTGATCCTAACTCTCCACAAGGAATTAGAACCCTCGATCCTAACTCTCCACAAGGAATTAGAACCCTTGATCCTAACTCCACAAGGAATTAGAACCCGTGATCCTAACTCTCCACAAGGAATTAGAACCCTCGATCCTAACTCTCCACAAGGAATTAGAACCCTTGATCCTAACTCTCCACAAGGAATTAGAACCCTTGATCCTAAGTATCCACAAGGAATTAGAACCCTTGATCCTAAGTCTCCACAAGGAATTAGAACCCTTGATCCTAAGTCTCCACAAGGAATTAGAACCCTTGATCCTAACTCTCCACAAGGAATTAGAACCCTTGATCCTAACTCTCCACAAGGAATTAGAACCCTTGATCCTAACTCTCCACAAGGAATTAGAACCCGTGATCCTAACTCTCCACAAGGAATTAGAACCCTTGATCCTAAGTCTCCACAAGGAATTAGAACCCTTGATCCTAACTCTCCACAAGGAATTAGAACCCGTGATCCTAACTCTCCACAAGGAATTAGAACCCTTGATCCTAACTCTCCACAAGGAATTAGAACCCTTGATCCTAAGTCTCCACAAGGAATTAGAACCCTTGATCCTAACTCTCCACAAGGAACTAGAACCCTCGTCACCTAGTTCTGATGAAGGAATTAGGACGTCGGTTAATAAATTCTTACATCATTTATGGATAACGACCTTAACTACTCTGGAATCACCTTGTTACAGGTCTATCATGTAGATGCATCGGCCTACTGTTACCTGTTTAATCTAGTATTAGGTTAGATTAGATTAGGTTAGGTTAGGTTAGGTTAGGTTAGGTTAGGTTTGGTTAGGTTAGGGGAAGTTTGGTTAGATGAGGTTAGGTTAGGTTAGGTGAGATTTAGGTTAGGTTTGGTTAGGTTTGGTTAGGCTAGGTTAGTTTAGGTAAGGTGAGTCTTAGGTTAGGTTTGGTTAGGTGAGGGTTAGATTAAGTTATATTCGATAACTTTAGGTTTTTATATTTGGTTAGGTTAGTTTTTTTTATTAGATTAGCTTAGTTTATATTGCATTAAGTTTGGTTAGATTAGGTTTAAACTATCTTGGATAATCATATTTCAACACCAACATTTCCACTTATCCTTCAGCTAAACTTTGGATTGACCTTCATAAGCTCTTAAACATTCTGGCAATAACATAAGACTATTTCCTTGTTGATATTAATCCCGTAAACATATTGATAAAAGGTCTTTGATAATATTTTCTGATGGTCTTAAGATAAGGCGGTCAAGGTTTGGTCTTCAGAGGGGTAAAATTATCTCCTGTTGATCGACGCTATTGAGGCTGATTCAAGAGAGAGAGAGAGAGGGAAGAGAGAGAGAGAGAGAGAGAGAGAGAGAGAGAGAGAGGATAAGGAAAGATAAAAACGGATGAGGAGAAAGTAGAAAAGAGAGAAAGAAAGGGAAAGACAAAATATTGAATATCTCAGCGTTATTGGCAAAAGGCGCGCGAGAAGCCATATGGTAGCACCTCCTAGCAAAATGTAAACAAATGCTGGATAATCCGACCTGGGAGATATGGCGGGAAGGGGGATATGGCGGGAAGAAGGGGATATGGCGGGGAGGGGGATATGGTGGGGAGGGGGATGTGGCGGGAAGGGGGATATGGCGGGGAGGGGGATGTGGCGGGAAGGGGGATATGGTGGGAAGAAGGGGGATATGGTGGGAAGAAGGGGGATATGGCGGGAAGAAGGGGGATATGGCGGGAAGAAGGGGGATATGGCGGGAAGAAGGGGGATATGGCGGGAAGGGGGATATGGCGGGGAGGGGGATGTGGCGGGAAGGGGGATGTGGCGGGAAATGGAGGAGATATGGCGGGAAAGGGAGGAGATATGGCGTGAAAGGGAGGAGAGGAAGATATCGATGTGTTCACCGTCCCTCAACACCTCGTCTATTCACTTACGGGTCCTCAGCTCATCTCTTGTTTACACGGCTGCCCAACCCCTGCTCTCCCTCCCCCCCCTCTCCCTCCTCTCTCTCCCTCCAACTCTCCCTCCCCTCTCCCTCCCCCCTCCCCCCCCCTCTCCCTCCTCTCTCTCCCCCCCCCCAACTCTCCCTCCCCTCTCCCCTATAGCTCACCGTGACGCTATCTACATAATATACTACAGTGTTTTATCGTGTTTGTGCTTTGTTTTTTTTAGTAGCAGCGTTAAGTAAGTCGGATACCTGAACAACGTTGGGTCGAATACATGTGTGTGTGTGTGTGTGTGACCCTACATACGTAATAAGTATGTTGTATATGAAGATGGTAAAGAGAGGTGAGGAGAAGAGAAGCTTAGGCTGTTTAATTAAAGAAAGAGAGAAAGAAACGCTAGACTGAGCGATAAAGATGGAGACAGAAAAGGAAAGCGATAGAAAGAGGAGAAAAAGTCCACGACGGGAAAACAAACAAACAAACAAATAAACAAACACACTACAGACATCTCAGAAACAGCAAGAGTCAAAAGAGAGTTAAAGACAGCATAAAACGAGAGAAAGAGAGAGAGAGAGAACAGGAAAAAACCAGCGCTAGAGAGAGGTAGAAAGCGCTCAACAGAGGCAGGATATGATTCATTCTGAGTCCGTATGAATGTCGGGCAACAAGAAAGGCGTAAAAGTTTTCCACTTATTTACAGAGCGGGATGGAGGTCAAGAAAGTGAAATATTACCCACATTCCCGTCTCTTTATTGTTTATTTCTTGTTATGTCGTTATTAGCGTCATTATTACACCTACTTATTGTCATTGTTATTTGTATTGTTAAGTGTCAATTGTATTTTAATGCTTGTAGTTCGTTTCCTGGTTTAGTTTTTATCATATAGTTTTTCTTATTATTTTTCGACGTCACGTTTTTGTGTTGCTATCTCCCTTCTTCGTCTTCCTCCTCCTTTGTTTTATCCCTTTCTTCTTGTCTTGGTTTCTCTTCCCTTTTTCTTCCCCTTTTAATCTCTGTTTGTGTCCTGATTTTTGTTTTATTCTTTTTAAATATTTTTTTCTTTCTGTGGATTTTTTCTCTTTTTCTTTTTTCGTGCTGTCTATTTTATTTTTTACTATTTCCCTATTATCTTCGTTCTTTCGTTTTGTTCTCTTTCGTTTACGCTTCAATTTTTAATCATTCTGTGTTATTCTCTCTCTCTCTCTCTCTCTCTCTCTCTCTCTCTCTCTCTCTCTCTCTCTCTCTCTCTCTTCCATCTCCCAACCCTTCTTTTCTCCACTTCTCTCTACCTATTCATTCAGACCCTCTTTTCTTTTTCTCTCCACCCTACTCTCCCTTTCTTCTCCCTCTCCCTCCAAGCCACTTAACCTCCCTCCCAGGGACCTAGAATCCATTCCTACACAAGGCCAAGGTAATATAAAGCCCCTCCCTCCCTCCCTCCCTCACTCCCTCCTTTCCTTTCTCTCTCCCTCTCTCCTTCTCTCCCACTCTCTCTCTCCCTCTCTCCTTCTCTTTACGTAATATTTCTCCTTCTCCTCCTCTCTTCTCTTACCAGGCCTCCAAAATGCCCTTCAAGGTGGGAGTGAAGTTGGCCCCCATTTGGAGGGAGCAGTGCACGTAGTGAGGAGGTGTTTTTGTACAGTAAACTTGTGTCGACTGGAGTTTACCGGAGTTTATCTGACGCCTAAAAACTCCAGCCGCTGAGAGAGAGAGAGAGAGAGAGAGAGAGAGAGAGAGAGAGAGAGAGAGAGCTGCGACTGGTTACTGGTGTTGTTGTTAGTGGTGGTGGTGGTAGTGGTAGTGGTGCTTTTGCTGTTGGTGGTGATGGTGGTTGTGGTGCTGTTATTAGTATTGATGGTGGTGGTGGTGGTGTTAGTGTCAGTGGTGCTACTGGTAGTTGTGGGTGCAGTTACGAGTGCTGCTATTGGTGTTAGTGGTGGTGGTGGTGGTGGTGGTGGTATTCCTTAGCACTGGAAAATGCCTTCATCACCACCACCACCATCACCCTCACCACCATCATCACCACTAGAGACAACAGCGTGTGGGAAACTGACAGCAACGGGCGGTTGGGGGGGGGGGGGGGTGGGGGAGCTGGTGGAGGTGTCAACAATATGTATTTAATTCTTCAGAAGCTCAAGGCGTAAGAGACAGAAAGACACAGAAACATATCCAGAGTCGGGGGGGGGGGTGGAGTCGGGGGAGGGGGAGAAGTCGGGGGAGGGGGTAAGTCGGGGGGGGGGGGGAATGCGTTCGGGAAACACTTTTAGTAAATGGGAAAAAATCCTCTCCTAGTAAATATTTTTTATCATTAAAGTTTATTCCATTTTACGAATTAGATGAAATATATTACGTAGCAGCTCAAGATTTCATTCATATTTTATATTTTTTTTTATTTCGTATTATGAATTAAGGGAACAAGTGTAGTTACCTGTTATAAATATTTACCTGTGTTATATTTATTTACCTGTGTTATAAATATTTACTTTTACATACAGACACATGCCCACAGCTCACCTTTTCCTCCCCCGTGTCTCTTCCTCTGATTAGTTAATTAGTTTACGTGGGTGCGTCAATATACAGTATATATATAAATCCAGAATATATATATGGAGAGACAAGCTGACCTGA
>CAUDMG010003527.1:47500-112500 GCA_958450375.1 Homarus gammarus | reverse complement strand
AAATCATTCTGAATATGGGCGTCGTACAGCTGCCGTTACATCTCACTTATTCTGCCCGAGAAACTGATAGGCCAACATTTTCCCCGGCACTAATCGCATCATGTTTCCATTCCATATCATGTCTCTTGTATTATCTGTTTGGTGTATTAGTGTTAGTTATAACAGTGATCATAATGGGTCGGAAGTGAGGACCGCTATTTCGCACCACATGTGAAAGAAAAAATTATGTTGAGTTTAACAAGTGTGACAGCGAGGGTTATATGAGCTCTGTTCAACTATTTCTTATAGTGTTCATTCGAAACTAATTTCCCTATTGTATTCTGATATTCTAATAGATTCTCCTATCACTATAGATTTCTGCTCTCGTCAACAAGATATTAACACATCCCCATCAGCAGTAACGTTGACCGATATTCACATTAATATCCTTCCAATCTCTTTTTTGGTGAGTATTCGTTCGACTCACACTGCTCCGTCGCCAGTTCACCGTGTGTGTTGGTGGGAGGGTCGTCCAGGAAGGGTGCAACACACTATGCACCCTTCACCGCCAGTGTACCACGAACTTCTGAACGGAACTGTACATATAAGAATACATGAACAAATAAAAACACAATTACAGGTACATAAATATTTCAATACAGCAGTACACAGATGAATACAGCACACTGATGCCCTAGCCTTCAGTACACGAGGAAACAGCTGGGTAAATACTGCACTATACTGCCTTTCAATCTCAACTGTAAAAGCAGGTTTATAATTTGTTTGTTCTTAGGTCAACTCAAGGCCGGCCATGGGGATCGACCCAATGTACAGTAGAGTTGGGTGAGGGAGTTAGTGATATTCCTACTCGACCACCACCACCATGAACTTAAATGTTGAACTAAATTAACTGAAACTATTTAATTAAAATGTAAAGTATATAAAAAAAAATTTACCGTGATAATAGTTGTTTGTAAAAACCTGATGATAAAATTACTGAAAGGTTATTTAGATATTGCGAGAAGTTAATAGGAATGTGTTACAAAAATGACGCAATAGAAATAAAAGTAATGAAAATATTGCCCCCCGAAAACAACATCCAATTTGTGTTCTTAATTATTGAGGAAAAATAGTGTTGCGAATTTATTTACTGATATGAAAGTTAACTGATAAATATTGCACACACACACACACACACACACACACACACACAAACGATTATACAAATAAGTGGATAATTATAGAGATAGATAAATATTTACATAGATAGCAGATAGATAAATGGATATGGGGATAGTCGCATGTATAAAAAGAGAGAGGGGGGGGGGGGGAAACCTGCTAATTTATTTTCAATTACATGGATTTAATCACGAAAGAAAACACATGAATACACGGGTAAGTTGACAGGTGAATTAATAGGTAGACAGAGAAAGAGAGAAAGAAAGGAAGAGAGAAACAAACCGAAACAATTTGCTCGATATATCAGGGGAATAAATCGCACCAGTTATCTGCGACACTCTGCCCGACGCCCAGCAAATTTTTTTCTTTCCCGGATTTCTTCTTTTTGCTTCAGCTCTGTGTGTGTGTGTGTGTATGTGTATGTGTATATTTTTGTATCTGTGTGTACGTATATGTGTGCGTGTCATTGTATCTATGTATGTGTACGTGTGTGTATGTATGTATGTATGTATCTGTCTGTGTCTGTCTGTCTGTGTGTGTGTACAAGAATCTGTTAGCTTGCCGGTATAGTAATTTTGCCTTCTCCCCCTCCACCTGACAGCTAAAAACACAGATTAAAAAAAAGAGTTGGGTACAACGTCCTCTGATTTACGGCAACTATTTCCCTTCCCGTTGGTCTAACAGCGAGGTACAATAATTATTTTTTTTTGGTTCATTTTGGAATTTTTTTTTTGAGGGGGTCGTATTTTGGTGGTTATTTTATTATTTTATTTTTTTTATTCACGTTTTTTCTTTTTTTTTTTCTTTTGGGGAATTGTTATTTTTTTTCCTTGGTGTCTTTTAGGTATATTTATTTTACTTTTTTTAATCTGGTATTTTTTCTTTAGGAGATAATAAATAGGATTATAGATTTGTTTATATGTTTTCAAAATTTTTTTTATTTTATTTAATTTTTTTTTCTACTTACGATTTGTATTTATTATTTTTTTTTTTACGGGGCCACCACCAACACTACCACCATCAACCACCAACACCATCAACCACCAACACCATCAACCACTATCGCCACTGACCACCACCACCACTACCTCTCAAGTCATCACTATAGGGAAACAATCTGTCCCTCACCCCTCCTCCCATAGAGTTGAGTGAGAGACGCCGTTTGTGGGAAAGAGAATTGACTGTAGGATTATGTTGAATATTTTAAGACTGAGTAAAATAAGCTAGTTGTAATTTTTTTTCTGGTGTTAGTTTTTAGATAAATTTTAAAAGACTATATCTAATAATTTTTTTATATTGTTTTTATTTTTTTATTTTTTTATTTTTTATTTTTTTTCGTATTTTCTGTTTATTTTATTTCTTGGTTTTATTTATTCCTTGTGTGGATTTATCCCTGATTTTAGTAAATTTTTAAGGATAATTGTATTTTTAGGGGAATTTTAAGTCACATTTATAAATATTCCCTTATTTTTTTATTTTTTTTTTTGGCAGTATTTTGTTGTCTCTATTTCATCTAACTTTAATATAGATTTTCAGACCATATTTTATTTCTATTTTATTATCTTGTGTTTAGGAGATTAATATGCAGTAAGTGAGGGTCGTCTGGGTGTAGTGTGTTAATATATATAAAATATCGACGGTAATTATTGATTTAACGCCTCCATAATTTCTCTTCTGTAATAATATTTTACTTTATAATATTTTTTTCTTTTATTTGTCATATTTTCATACATTTTAATTCTGTCTTTTATTTTTTAATGTTTTTTCTTTTTTTTCATATTTCATAGATTTTCATGATACACTTTTGATCCATTTTTTTTTCTTTCAAATTCTTTCAAAAATCCGAATTTATTTTTCGCCCAGCCAACAGCACTGTCTTATATGGATTTGCATAAGTTGATCTTTCCTGCCGTGTATGTGAAAAAGTTTGTTATTTATTGAGAGGAAGAAATCGCCCTTAAAAGAAATCCACGGAGATGCAGGGGAAACTGGTCACCAAGATAACTTACTTTCTCTCTTACGCTTTCTCTCTCTTTGTCTGTCTGTCTGTCTGTCTCTCTATCTCTATCTCTCTTGTCTCTCTCTTGGGGTTTTTACGACTTTTTTCTTTCTATTTTCGGTGTTTGGATTTCTTGTTACTTTCCATTTACTTTCTCTTTTTATTGGTGAGACTTTCCCTTTTGGTTTGCTTTCTTTGTTGCTTTTTTCTTTGATTGTTTTTACTCTCTTTTTTTTGGTATGTTTTTCTTTTTTTACTTTCAATGACCTTTTATCATCAATATATCCAGACTTGTTTTTGGCTGGGGGGGGGGGGGGATTTTTTAAGCTTGATCCATAACTTTCTCTGAAACTTTCATTTTAATGTGGTTCTTTCGTTCTTACACTTAGCCTTTCCATTATGGCTATCGCAACTTTCTCCGCTGCACTTTCTCTAAACTCACTTGGCACTTTAACGTAACTTTCCCCACTGCACTTTCTCTAAATTCACTTGGCACTTTATCGTGACTTTCTTTATTCACACCTTTTCGCATTTATACTTTTTTGTTTTACTTTCTCATTATCTTTTCATGATGCCTATAGTTGCCCAGGTGCCCAAGGTCACTTCAGGTACACCATTATCCCTTGTTGCTCTTCCTCAGGTTATTACAGGTGTTAACAGGTGTGATGTCTTATACTGCTTAATATGTTTATTTCTTTGTCCTATTTATTTATTTATTTTTTCTTCAATTATTGTCTTACTTGCTTATTTACTTGGGTTATTTCATCATTTTCAGTCTTTTTTTTTAATTATTAGTTTTATTTTCTTATTGAGGTAAATTTTCCCTTCATTTTACAGTTGGAGGTTATTGGATATAAATTGATAAACAGGTAGATAGAGAGATCGTTAATAATTGGGGGTGCTGTAAACAAATAAAAGAGAGAGAGAGAGAGAGAGAGAGAGAGAGAGAGAGAGAGAGAGAGAGAGAGACTTTTAACATAAACACTCATTGTCTCACTATATGGTTGGCTGACAGACTGTCTGGTTGACAGTATGGCTGGCTGTCTGGCTGACTGTGTGACAGTCTGATTGGTTGACTGATACTTTTGTTAGCTGTCTGACACTGGTTGACTAGTTGACTGGCTGACAGCCTAGTTGACTAGCTGTCAGTCTAACTGACTAGCTGACAGTCTGGCTGATTGGCTGACGGTCTGGCTGACAGTCTAGCTTGCAGTCTGACACTCTAGCTGGTAGTCTGACACACTGGCTGACTGGCTGACGGTTTGGTTGACTGGCTGACAGTCTGGCTGACGCTAGTATCCCGGGGGTGAAAAATACACCCTCGCGATTCAAAAGCCTATCAGGCCATTTATAACGTGTTCTGAGCAGGCCATTTATTTTACCCCGGGACCTGGTGATGCTACGTCCCTCCCTCCTCTCTCCTCCCTTCTCCTCACCTCCCCTCCCCTCTCCCCTCTGATCACCACCCCTCCTCTCTCCTCTCCCCTCCCATCTCCTCCCCTCACCCTACCTCCCCTTCCCCTCCTCTCTCCTCACCTCCCCCTCTTCCCTCTCCCCTTACCTCTCCCTCTGCTCTCTCCCCTGACCTCCACCTCCCCTCTTCACTCCCCTCTCCTTCACATCCCCTATCCCCTCACATCCACTCTCCCTTTACCTCTTCCTCCTCTCTCACCTCCCCTCCCCTCTCACCTACCCTCTCTCCATGTCATCCCCACTCCTTCACCCCTCCTGTCTACATCTCCTCCCCTCACCTCCATATCCTGCCATTCTCCTCCCCCTCGTCTTCTTCCTCCTTCATATCCCTTTCTCCTCTTCCTTTTCTCCTTGCCTCTCATCCTTCTTCTCCTTCTCCCCCTAAACTGCTCCTTTCCTCTCCTCCCATCTTAAACCCCCCTCCCTACACACCTCCCTCCCTCCCCCTCTCTCCCTCCCTCCCCCTCTCCCTCCCTCCCCCTCTCCCTCCCTCTCCCTCTCACCCCTCTCCCTCCCTCTCACCCCCATCTTACACCCCCCCATCCTCTACTCCACAGATCCCCAAGGGCTTTGTCGCGAGAAATTGTGGGAGTGATAGAGACTCGGCAGTGATGGCTCCCTCCCACCCTGGATCATCCCTGACAACAACTGGGAGAGGGAAGAGGGGGTGGAGAGGGGAGAGAGGGAGTGGGATGGTGGAGAGGGGAGAGGAAGGTGGAGAGGGGAGAGGAAGGTGGAGAGAGGGAGGGGAAGGGCTAGAGAATGGGTCAGAGGTGGGTGAGAGGGGAGGGCAGGGAGTGGGATGGGAGAGATGGGTTAAGAGAGGGTAAAAGGGGCACAGGAGAGAGAGAGAGAGAGAGAGAGAGAGAGAGAGAGAGAGAGAGAGAGAGAGAGAGAGAGAGGATGAATAGATCAATTGTGACAAGGAACAGGAAGGCAGAAGTGTGAGAATGGTCGCAAAGAGAGATAGATGGAAGAGGGTAGAGGAAAGAGGGAAGATGGATGAGTATAGGAAAGAAGAGAGAGGGATATGAGGGTAGGGAAACAGAGAGACGGGGGGGGGGGGGGTAATAGAAGTGTTGGGAAAGAAGGGCAGATAGCTAAGGAATAGGGAGGGAAGGAGAGGGCTAGGAATTGGGAAGGAGATAGGAGGGAAACGAGAGGAGGATAGAGGGGAAGGGAGAGGGGAGAGGAGGAAAGGAAGGGAAGATGGGAAGGAAGAGGGGAGTAGTAGGAGGAATGTGGGAGAGCCGAAGTGAGGGAGGGGGGAGAGTGGAAAAAATAATAATGGCTTGATCACGTGTGACAAGACAGGAGAGGGAGGGCGAGAGAGAGAGAGAGAGAGAGAGAGAGAGAGAGAGAGAGAGAGAGAGAGGATAAAGGAGGCTAAGAAAGAGTGAATTAAGAGAGACAAGACGTGGGACAGGAAAGAGAGAGAAAAAAGAGGGAGGGGGGAGAAGAAGAGGGAGAGTGAGAGAAAGAATGGATCAGGTGTGACAGGATGTGAGGGAGGAAAGAGGGGAGTGAGAGAGAGAGACAGAGAATGAGGGAAAGTAGATTAAGTATGGCAGGACGAGAGAGAGAGAAAGAGGGAGGGAGGGAGGGAGGGAAGATGAGAGAGGGAAAACAAAAGGAATGGTCAGGATGATTAAAGGTTTAAAAGTGGTTTGAGAGGGAAAGGGGAGGGAAGGGGAGGGTAATGAAAGAGACGGGAAGGGAATAGGGAAGGGGAGGGTAATGAAAGAGACGGGAAGGGAATAGGGAAGGGGAGGGTAATGAAAGAGACGGGAAGGGAATAGGAGGTGGAATAGGGAAGGGGAGGGTAATGAAAGAGACGGGAAGGGAATAGGGAAGGGGAGGGTAATGAAAGAGACGGGAAGGGAATAGGGAAGGGGAGGGTAATGAAAGAGACGGGAAGGGAATAGGGAAGGGGAGGGTAATGAAAGAGACGGGAAGGGAATAGGGAAGGGGAGGGTAATGAAAGAGACGGGAAGGGAATAGGGAAGGTGAGGGTAATGAAAGAGACGGGAAGGGAATAAGGAAGGGGAGGAATAATAATAATAATACAAAAGAATGATTAGGGGAAAAATATGGAAGAGGTAGAGAAAGGAAGGAAAAAAAAGGACAGGGGGAGGAATGAAAAGGTTGAAGAAAGGAAGAGAAGAATTAAGGACAGAGAGAGGTAAAGATTATGAAGGAAAAAGAAGAAGGGAGGATGAGAGGATAGGAAGAAAATAAAGAGGAGGAAGGAAAGGAGGAAGGTCAGGGTTGTGGGCCAGGAAAGAAATAGGATGTAAAGGGAAAGAAGGAGGTGGGGAGGAGAGGCTGGAAGGAAGAAGGGGAGGGGAGCGTAGAAGAAAGGGAACTTGGGTAGAGGAGTGTAGGGCCATAAAGAAGAAAGGAAAGGAGAGGAGAGGGGAGAGGTAGGTGAAGAAAGAGGAGGCATCAACGGGTAGAGAAGACGGGGGATAGAGGAGGAAAAGGAGGAGGAAGCATCTAGGTGGTGGGAAGGAGGGAGGAATGGGAGAGGAGAGAGGGAGGAAGGGGAGAGGGGAGGATCAGAGGTGGAGAACACGTGGATTAGTCGCGGTAATGGTGGAGCTTACAAGTGGATCCTGTGACGAAGGGAGGGAGGAAGGTGATGGATAGATGGAAGGAGGGTGGGTGGTGATAGATGGATGGAAGAAGGGTGTGAGTAATGGATGGATGAATGGATGAATGGAGGGAGGGAAGGAAGGGATGATATAATAGGGTGGTGAAATGCAGGAAGGAAAGAAGTGATAAAAAAACATACAATCAACTTACAATCAATCACTCTTCAATTAGGTTTAGCTTCAGGTGGTAGATCCTCGCTGGCCAAAGATCTCGTGCTTGTATGTCTGTCGTGTTAAGGTATCGACTGTCGTTTGTTTTGTGGGACATTATCAGGTAATGGGTGTGTCGTGAGGCTGTTTGTCGCATGTCGTGTCGTGTCGAGGAGCGAGTGATGGTGGTGGTGTCAAGTTCTAGCTAGATTCATTGCCACGGCCGACACCTACACACACACACACACACACATCTCTGTACACACGTGGTCGTCCAATAGGGAGGTTTGTACTTTTTTTTTTTTTTTTTTTTTTTTTTTACGGGGATAAGCCCACCCGGGGCACAGGTTACTGACCCACATCAGGGCTTGGGGGCGAAAATATAATAATAATAATAATAATAATAATAATAATAATAACCATAAATAAATACAAAAACGAAAAAATAAATCAAGAGTGAGAAATGATATACATTATGAATGTTGTGTTGTCCAAGTAAGAGAAACAATTGAGACCCTGCAATTGTGTGTAAATGAGGCAGAAAGTCAGATCACCAACCTGGGACTTGGTCACAATTTTCGTGATGCCATATGGCAGCAGGGTCTACCATTAGACAACACATTATGCTTCCAATATCTTCCCAGGCGATAGTACCTCCCTGTTTGGTAACTGCCTACTACCTACTGACGGAGTTAGATGTTTACACCAATAGGGAGAGGCGAGGTTTGAGATTTCGACCAATAGACTCACTTGTAAGAGAAAAGGCAAATTATTTCGACCAATAAAAAACTGTAAGACTCAACACGATATATATGCATCAAGAGAGATGTCTTCAAGAAAAAGCGAGTAAGATTTTCTCCAATTACATTGCTCCAAGGGGAGGAGATATGAAAAATGTACAAGATTTCCACCAATGAAAAAGCTTTGGAGGCGGGGCTATGAAACACGAAGGATATTCACCAATGGGAGTGCTAAAGAGGCAGAACCATGAGAAATACACAAGATATCGACCAATCAGAAGGCTAGTAAGTCGTGAGGCTGGGAGAACACACGCAGGATCTACTAATCAAAACGCCAGCAGTGGGCGGGGCTATAAGGATCACAAACAAAACCCACCAATAGAAACCATAACACGGGGTGTGGCTATAAAAGAGGAAATTACAGTCCACCAATAGGAACGGTGATAGGAGGTGGGACCAGGAAGGATACGCATTATCGACCAATAGGAGTGGCTGCATGGGGGCAGGACTGCGTGGGAGGTGAGCCACCGGCCAATCAGGACAGGCATGGGAGGGACCTGGGGAGACCTGGGTCCTTCCTTCAGTTAGACAATACACCAAAAAATCTAATCATGTTGAGACAACCAAGTTCTTGACCCTTTAATTATATAAAGATAATAAATTGGAGAGAGAGAGAGAGAGAGAGAGAGAGAGAGAGAGAGAGAGAGAGAGAGTTTCATGGATAGGTAAAAGGATGGACAGATGAATGTATTATCATCACCTTATCAACACCTTATCAACACCCTATCAACACCTTATCAACACCTTATCAACACCTTATCAACACCCTATCAACACCTTATCAACACCTTATCAACACCCTATCAACACCCTATCAACACCCTATCAACACCTTATCAACACCCTATCAACACCTTATCAACACCTTATCAACACCCTATCAACACCTTATCAACACCTATCAACACCTTATCAACACCTTATCAACACCTTATCAACACCTTATCAACACCTTATCAACACCTTATCAACACCCTATCAACACCTTATCATCACCCTATCAACACCTTATCAACACCTTATCAACACCCTATCAACACCTTATCAACACCTTATCAACACCCTATCAACACCTTATCAACACCCTATCAACACCCTATCAACACCTTATCAACACCCTATCAACACCTTATCAACACCCTATCAACACCTTATCAACACCTTATCAACACCCTATCAACACCTTATCAACACCTTATCAACACCCTACTATCAACACCTTATCAACACCTATCAACACCTATCAACACCTTATCAACACCCTATCAACACCTTATCAACACCTATCAACACCCTATCACACACAACACCTTATCAACACCCTATCAACACCTTCAACATCACCCTATCAACACCCTACACACCTATCACACCTATTCAACACCCTATCAACACCTTATCAACACCCTATCAACACCTTATCAACACCCTATCAACACCTTATCAACACCCTATCAACACCCTATCAACACCTTATCAACACCCTATCAACACCTTATCAACACCCTATCAACACCTTATCAACACCCTATCAACACCCTATCAACACCTTATCAACACCCTATCAACACCTTATCAACACCCTATCAACACCCTATCAACACCTTATCAACACCTTATCAACACCTTATCAACACCCTATCAACACCCTATCAACACCCTATCAACACCTTATCAACACCCTATCAACACCCTATCAACACCCTATCAACACCCTATCAACACCTTATCAACACCCTATCAACACCCTATCAACACCCTATCAACACCTTATCAACACCTTATCATGTCTTCTTTTCTCTCCAGCATTTCTATTTTCACTTTCTTTTTCTTCCCATTTTTTCATTCGTTTTTATTTGCTCTCTCTCTCTCTCTCTCTCTCTCTCTCTCTCTCTCTCTCTCTCTCTCTCTCTCTCTCTCTCTCTCTCTCTCTCTCTTTTTCTTTATTTTTTATCTCAATTTATTTTTATCTAACTGTTAATATTTATTCTTTATTATATAGAGAGAGAGAGAGAGAGAGAGAGAGAGAGAGAGAGAGAGAGAGAGAGAGAGATTGATGACGCATTAGTTTCTTCATCATTATAGAGAGAGAAATGTAAATTAAATCTATTAAGGTTCAGAGTGGTGGAGTTTTTGTTGACTAAAGTTTGGGAGTATTTTTGTTGGAGTGGGGGGGGGGGGGAGGGGATGATGAAAGGGAGGAAGGGAGGGTGATGAACGGGAGGAGGTGGGAAAAGAAGAAGGGGAATGGTAGGTAAGAAAGAGGAGGGGAGGTAAGGGGGGATGATGAAGGGGAAGAGGGGAGAATGTAAGGTGGAGGAGGTGGGGGAAGGAGGGGGAGAATGCGAGGATGAAAGAAGGAGGAGGGGGGGAGGGAAAGAAGAATGAAAAGGGGGAAGGATGAAGGGGTGGGATGTAAGACCTTCGTTATTCAAGACCCTCAATGCTCCTTAAAGGTCTCTATGCTCCCTGATGGCTCCGTAAATGCTCCATGTCGTGGCCGCCCTGAAGCACGAGCGTCGTCATGGTCCTGTTAATGGTGGTTGTGGTGGTGGTGGTTGTGGTCAGGTGGTGGTCGTCGTTGTGGTTGTGGCTTGGTGGTTGTGGTCGTAGTGGTTGTCGTGGTGGTCGTCCTCATGGTGGTTGTGGTCGTGGTGGTCGTCGTCGTGGTGGTTGTGGTCATTGTGGTTGTGATCGCAGTGGTCGTCGGTCGTGGTTGTGGTCATGGTGGTTGTGGTCGTGGTGGTCGTCGTTGTCGTGGTTGTGGTCATTGTGGTTGTGATCGCAGTGGTCGTCGTGGTCGTGGTTGTGGTCGTTGTGGTTGTGGTCGTGGTGGTGGCCGTCGTGGTTGTGGTCGTCGTGGTTGTGGTCGTCGTGGTCGTGGTCATTGTGGCTGTGATCGCAGTGGTCGTCGTGGTCGTGGTCGTCGTGGTCGTGGTTGTGGTCATTGTGGTTGTGGTCATTGTGGTTGTGGTCGTGGTGGTGGCCGTCGTGGTTGTGGTCGTCGTGGGCTCAGCGTCCACCAAACTCTTGCTTGTGGCATTTCATTACACAAGACTCACCTTCATTACATGCAAATTAGTGTCTTTGGTGTCAGCGACTCAAAGCCTCGAGGAGTAATGAATAATTGCACATTCCCCTGCCCGATGTGGAATAAGAATGAGGGGGAGGTGAAAAGGGCGAGCGAGAGCCTCTAAGCTTTGCCCCCTTTCCTCGGTGGGACAGGGCGCTGGCGGAGGGGGACCTACTCCAGACTGAGTGGAAGAGGAACTTCTCTCTGTCTGTGGCTATTCCTGCCAGCCTTTCTACTCTTCACAGTAGAACAGGGGGAACTGAAATAAATTGAATATCGCTCAGTGTGCAGTGCCTGGAAGCCTAAGCCCTCTTTCTCTCTTCCTCCGTGAGAGAAGACGTAGACAAGGGTTGACCTACAGTAGAGGACCACTCACTGTGTCTAGAAGCTGGAGATATTTTCCTTCGTAGCCACAATTTGTGAGACAGAATGCAGACGAAGGGGAACTTGGTCTAGGATACGCTCCCTAACTAGCGTACGTGGGACAGGACACAGACGAAGGGGGTCTTAACTCCAGAGAAGGACTGTTCACTGTCGACCTCCTGGAAAACTCCCCCTTCTTCTCCAGCGTTAGAGGGACAGGAACCAGACGACAGGGACCTACTCTAGCAGGAGAGGAGGAGGAGGAGGAGGAGCAGGGCGGCTCGTTGTGTCGAGATCCTGGGTACAGATTCCCAAAGATTTACATGTTATTTTTTTTCCAATTAGAGACGAGAAGACGCATCTTGTTACGGTAGAGTCTCAGTGCAAAGTCAACACCATTTCCTCCGCTAACTATGTGTCATTGCTTCAGGGAGCCAGTTAGACGCGTCCTCAGATCAGCAGTTACAGAAAAAAAAGTTAACAGACGAAATTGAGACCATGCAGGACCTGGTGAGCGTGGACGGGACACACGCAGACGAAGGGAGGGGGGGGGGGGGAACTCCTCCAGAATGAGAGGAGGAGGAGGAGGGCCGCTCACTGTGTCAAGATTTACGGCCTGGCTTAACAAGGCTGATGATTTTCCGTGCGACTGAGAGAGAGACGTTTTATATTCTCTTAACCGCTCAAGAGTCTTAATTGTGAATTTAGGATTTGCTAATTTACGTTTTTAAGAAGATTTTAGTTTTTAAAGAGGAAGAAGATTTTTACCAGCAAGACGTAAGGAGAGTCGTCACTCCTTGTCGTAATTTATGGCCCGGTTGAAGAAGGTGGATGATTTTCTGTGTGACTGAGAGAGGCATTTTATTGTGTCTCATAAGAGTTTGGGAATTTAATTTAAACGTTGTGATCCGCTCATTTATATTTTTATGAAGTCTTTTATTTAAACTTAAGACAATACTTGAGAGAAGAAAAAGAGGCGTATGATCATTTGTAAACGAGATACACATCTATTAAGTGACAATTTATAACCTGTAGTAAAGCCTCCGGTTGTGTATTTAACAAGGCGTTTACATTTAGATAAGGTAGAGACGGTACCAGAGAGACCTAGGTGAGACAGATGATTCTCCCTGGACTGAGAGAGAAGTTTATTGTCTCCGGAGAGTTAAGGGTATAATCCGCGACCCAGCAGCTGACTAATTTACCTTTTATAAGAGAGTTTATCTTGTGAGGTACGAGGACAGTGTACAAGGAGACGAGGACGTGAGTTACGGTTTGGGTTAACGAGATAAATGGTTTACCGGATCACTGAGAGACGTTACTGAGAGACATCACTGAGAGACGTTACTGAGACTTTACTGAGAGACGTTACTGAGACTTACTGAGAGACATTACTGAGAGACATTACTGAGACTGTACTGAGAGACGTTACTGAGAGACGTTACTGAGACTTACTGAGAGACATTATTGAGAGACATTACTGAGAGACATTATTGAGAGACATTACTGAGAGACATTACTGAGACATCATTGAGAGACATTACTGAGACTTTACTGTGAGACATTGCTGAGAGACGTTACTGAGACTACTGAGAGACGTTACTGAGATACATTACTGAGAGACATTACTGAGAGACGTTACTGAGAGACATTACTGAGAGACATTACTGAGAGACATTACTGAGACTTACTGAGAGACATTACTGAAAGACATTACTGAGAGACTTTACTGAGAGATATTACTGAGACACGTTACTGGGAGACATTACTGAGACATTACTGAGAGACTTTACTGAGAGATATCATTGAGTGACATTACTGACATTGCTGAGACATTACTGAGAGACATTACTGAGACTTACTGAGAGACATTACTGAAAGACATTACTGAGAGACTTTACTGAGAGATATTACTGAGACACGTTACTGGGAGACATTACTGAGACATTACTGAGAGACATTACTGAGAGATATTACTGAGAGACATTACTGAGAGACATAGGCGACTCATTATAAGCACTGTGCTTTCTGATGTAACATACAAGTGACAAGTGACTCATATTTGAGGTAGAATTTACATAATTATCCTCACATTTACATAATTATCCTCACATTTACAAAATTATCCTCACATTTACATAATTATCCTCACATTTACATAATTATCCTCACATTTACGTTATTATCCTCATATTTACTTCATTATCCTCATATTTACTTCACTATCCTCACATTTGCATCATCTTATATCCTCTTACACCATCGTTATTTTAAAGAAAAAAACTCTACTCTGGATTCTTGTATTATATATATTTTTTGGTCTTGTCTGTGTGTTTGTCTGACAAGAAAATTTGCATATTTAAAGTCACAGAAATTTAGACTCGCTGAAGCTGAGTAAACCTTCGGGGAGATTATTCTTATCGTCTTCAAGAACTACTTTGAGAAATACTTTGAGAATTACTTTGAGAAATACTTTGAGAAATACTTTGAGAAATACTTTGAGAAATACTTTGAGAAATACTTTGAGAACTACTTTGAGAACTACTTTGAGAAATACTTTGAGAAATACTTTGAGAACTACTTTGAGAAATACTTTGAGAAATACTTTTGAGAACTACTTTGAGAACTACTTTGAGAACTACTTTGAGAAATACTTTGAGAATTACTTTGAGAAATACTTTGAGAACTACAAGAGACGAAAAAATAAACAGGAATCATTGGGAATATATTAAATTGGAGACGAAGTTTTTACTGTATTTGTAAAGATAGATAGATAGATAGATAGAGAGAGAGAGAGAGAGAGAGAGAGAGAGAGAGAGAGAGAGAGAGAGAGCGAAGGGAAGACATTTTCGATTCACAAAACAATTATGACCACAAAATTTGACCTCTGAGCTTTAACTTGCTTTGTACAATATTTAAATCACCTTTGACCTTCATATCAACGTCAAGGTTCAAGTAACAATAGAATCAGCCTATGAATTAAAGTGTTTTTTTTTCACAGACAGACAGACAGACAGACAGGCGGACGGACAGACAGACAGACATACAGATGGCAAAAAAATAAAAAAAATTATAACATTAGTGAAGAACATTATCCCAGCGCCCTCAGTAACGCCCCAACACAACACAACAGCCAGACGATCACTACTACCACTGATTTAAAACTCGTAATCATAAAAAAAAATGTAAGAGTGAGATTGAAATAAAAAAAAAAAGTATATTAGTTTTTTTTGTTGGACGCGCGAGGTCATATCTTCCGTTAGAGAGCGAGGCAGTAGTCGAAAACTTTGGCAATTATCGCGCCACTGGCGGCCGCGGCCACCAAGAGTTCTCAACAATAACACTTTCTATTTGTTCCTTCAATTTTTAATTAAAGAGGAAATATGGATATTGCGTGGAGGGCAGCGTGATAATGAAACATGGCTAATTTATTGATAACGGTAAAAGAGAGGGCGGTAGAGGAGTCTTCAGCTGGAGATAAAGCAGTATTTACTCTCGCTAGGATCACAATGTTTCAAGTTGTTGTTGTATACACCTCCTTCTACACCTCCTTCTATACCTCCTGCTACACCTCCTTCTACACTCCCGAGTGAAAGTGGGACTTATAGGTCCCGAGACAGAGAGGCCGACAATGCACTCGGCCTCCAGCACTTCCCTATTCCCTATTGTAAAGTTTGGTACCAACATACAAATGGGTGATCTTGGGGTACCCTGGGATCGAAGCAGTGACCTTTTAAACAGGAAATGATCGCTCTATCCATTCGACCGCCGTACCCCTTAACTCTCACTTAAAGTTAGCTAATACACACATTCATATATAAATGTGTACACAGACTTACGTACACAATTAAGATACACACACGAGATTGTAACCTTCAGCGTCTCCAGGTAAGAAAGTGTTCATTAGCACAGGTACATTGATGACGTCACACCCACTCGAGAGCTTGTTGGCTTTTGACTACCTACACACGCACACACACACACACACACACACACACGATCATAACAGCCTCCAGCCTCCCAGTGTCGGCCTCAGTGTTGTGGCTCAGTGTCGACCTCAGTGTTGTGGCTCACTGTGGACCTCAGTGTTGTGGCTCAGTGTCGGCCTCAGTGTTGTGGCTCAGTGTCGGCCTCAGTGTTGTGGCTCAGTGTCGACCTCAGTGTTGTGGCTCAGTGTCGACCTCCCTCCGTCTCCCTCTTCATTGTCTTCATGCATCTCTTAGTATTTATTCCTGTGTCTTATAATTATCATTTAATTATTTTTGTCTTTCTGTTGGTTTCTCTTCTCTCTCTCTCTCTCTCTCTCTCTCTCTCTCTCTCTCTCTCTCTCTCTCTCTCTCTCTCTTTGTGTTTGTATGCTTCGTATGTTTAATGTTTGTGTGTTTGTTTGTTTTGTAGAGAGATGAATTCTGTTTGTGTTATTACAGCCATCTAGAGGTGGGTAGAGTTGAACCCTTCTGTGATTAATATTTGAATACAGACACACATACTGACGTGTAGAGAAGGTATGTAAACTAACAGACAGACGTACAGACTAACAAACAGACAGACTGAAATATAGACAGACGTAATAACATACAGACAGACATATTGACATACAGACAGACTGAAACATAAAAACATACACACAGACTGACAAACACAGCCATACAGAAATACTGTACAGGCTGACAAACTGACAAACAGGCCTAGAGAAAAAAAAACACGTAGACTGACACACAGACATACAAACACCGCCTGACACATAGACTATAAGACTCGCAGGGTGGTCCAGGTCCCTTAGGAGGCAGCCCACAAGTCATTCTGTAAACGTCGTTATCAGGGAGTGAGCGGAGGCAAGAAGGTGCTATACACCCCGGGACCTCCTGCCAGACCCCCTCACTGTGAATTATAGCCCAGAGACGTTTTTTAAAGCTAAAACCTTTGGGTACATGGGGGTGATTGACAGCTCCTTAATGAAAACTTCTCTCCTTCCGCTCAGCAAGGCGTCAAGGTCGATACTGGTGCCGGCATAAGAGAAACACGCGTTTATATACTCCCGGCCTGGCAACTACCACCCACCTGCCTACCTTACCCTCCCTCCCTCCCTCTCTTACTTCCCTCCTTCACTCCTCCAATGTCCTTTATCTTGACCCCTCCCCCCCCCCCTCCCCCTCTCTCTCTCCAGTATATTCACCTCACCCGTTTGTATCGTCAGGTATTATGGTAGTTTTTATGTGATTATTGTGAGTTTTACAATATTAAGCTGCTTTATAAACTCTTATGTGTTTGGAACTGCGGTGGTGTGTGTGTGTAATAATAATAATAATAATAATTAACGGTTTATTGAAAGAGCTTGGCAGCCAGAAGGCTGAAAATATACAGTTACATATTTGGGGAGTGGGTTACGAATTACAAATAATATACAAGTAACATAAGTGACACAAATAAGACATATAATAACTTAGATGGGGAAAAGCTCAAACTACAGTTCAATTCAACATAGTGACAGTGTTACAGTATTACAAGTTATTGATAATTTTTACAATGGTTGGGACTGGGCTGTTCTTATAGCGATCAGTTCGTGCACGTATGGGCTGGATGCGGTTGTGGTGTCGAACAGCAATTCTCGGACAAGGGACCTCGGGTGGTAGTAGGAGCCGGTGTCGGGGATGGTGTAGAAGCTTCTTACCAAATTTGCAGATGAGGTCGTGGTGATGGTCAGTGAGAGTCGAAAGGGTCAGTGTGTTGAGCGCTTCTTGATATGTGGAGTAGGAGGAGGAGAGAATAATCTTGCATGCCCTCTTTTGCACTTTTTCTAGGTGTTTACGTTGTGTGGCATTTAGGGAGGAAGACCAGGTGGGGGAGGCATAGGTGAGCTTGGGAAGTATGAATGTTGTGTAAACACTGAGGAGCTCGTGTGCAGGAACTCCGAGGGACTTGAGTCGGCGGAGGAGGTGGAGACGGAAACTGGAGGATTTGACAACTTCATTGACGTGTGGTTTCCAATTTAGTTTGTTGTCTATGGTGACGCCGAGGAGCTTCGTGGAATCTACGACCTGGAGTGTGTTCGGACCTAGAGTAATGGAAGGAGGTGGGACAATGTCGGAGGAGAGGTTGATGTGCATAACCATGGTCTTGGTATGGTTGATGGTGACATGGTTGTTGGTAGCCCAGTTTTGGAGACTGTTCAATAAATCCTGAAGGGCGGTATAGTTGGGAGCAGAATTGTTGACGCTGATCCCAATGGTGGAGTCGTCGACATATTTCCAGCGAGCAGGGGTTTCTCTTAGGGCATCATTGATGAGCATAAGGAAGCAGAGTGGTCCCATCTTGGTGCCTTGGGGGACGCCACAGGTGAGTGACTGAAAGGTGGAGACAGCCCCTCGGAAGCGTACAGCTTGGCGTCGGTCACTGAGGAAGTCTGTAAGCCATGGTATGAGGCTTCTTCGAAGCCCGAGGTCAATAGCTTTGTTGATGATTATATTGTGGTCGACTAGGTCGAACGCTTTAGTGAAATCAATGAAGGCGACAGCTACAGACGTTTTTCGTTTCTCGAGATGGCGGTATATGTAATCGAGAAAGCTGACAAGACAGTGAGTGGTGGAGGAAGTTTTCATGTTGCCAAATTGC
The DNA here is from genome assembly GCA_958450375.1 of Homarus gammarus. Classification (NCBI taxonomy): domain Eukaryota; kingdom Metazoa; phylum Arthropoda; class Malacostraca; order Decapoda; family Nephropidae; genus Homarus; species Homarus gammarus. Next base: position 94,221 of record CAUDMG010003527.1, on the reverse strand, counting down.
TGAGGGTCTACGACTCCTGCAATATCAGCATAAGCCCAGTCGAACACAAAACTTTCACAGATTAGGCTGGGTATTGGGGTGATTGCAATAGGTCGTAGCTGATTTAAGGATTGTGGGCTGGTTGACTTGGGCACTGGTGATACATAAGAGGTCTTCCAGTCAGCTGGGCATCTGGCTTGACTGAGAGAAGCATTGATGATGGAGCAGAGGGGTTTAGCAAGCTCCGGGGAGAACTCCTTGAAGAGTTTCATTGGTAAGTCAATGGGGGTGGTAGAGCGTTTTAATTTTAGTTTGTCCAGGCGTTTTGCTACGTCAAATTCTTCTACTAAGTCAGTGGGAAGGGAGGCTGGTAGGTAAGCAGGGAGAGTGGTTGTGTCAAGCCGTGGGAGCGTCTGGCATATAGTAGCGAAATGGTTATTTGTTTGCTCAGCTGCGTCAACACTAGTGAGATGGCTAAGGAAGGGGAGGGGGTGTGTCTTATTGTTTAGTCCACAGAGTTCTTTAAGCTTACCATACCATTGACTGATGTTGGTCTGTTTCAGGTGTTGTAATTTGGTTGGGTAGTGGGACTTCTTTGCAGTGCGTATTTCGCGGATGACTCGGTTGCGAAGGGACCTGTAGCGGATGTGGTCATTGAGATGAAAGGCTCTGTCTCTCTGTTGCATAAGTCTTTTGATCCGAGGTGTGATCCAGGGCAAGTCAGCTGGGTGAGATCTGACGGACTTCTCGGGGAAGAAGTGGTGGTGAGCTTGCGTGGTGGTGTTGGTATAATTTATCCACGCTAAGTACTTCAGTGTGTGTGTGTGTGTGTGTGTGTGTGGAGAAAAGTTGTATTATTAATATTATTTTTATTAATAGCATTAGTAGTGGTAGTAGTAGCAGTAGTAATAATAGTAGTAGTAGCGGTAATGGTGGTTGTAGTAATAATAATGGTAGTAGATCTGCGGCTCAACTAACCCAACACAGTTAGGATAGCTACTTATGTATTAGGATATTTAATATTAAGGTAATAAAATGGTGGCGAAGGTGTGGCTATTGGGGGAGGCTGGAGGCCATTAAAAAAAGTAGTAGTAGTAAGGGACCTTACAGCAAATATGCTGAAGGAAATCTGCCGGGATGTCATGGTAGAACCGACCCTCCTTCCATTGGATGGTGAGATCTTCCAACATTGGACTTCAAACACATCTATCGAAGCCCGTGTTGACGTCAGTGCTCGAGGATTCTGGACGCGGGGACAGCGAGCTTTCTTCGACATCAGGATTTTTGATCCCATGGCCGCATGTCACCGTAACCTAGCTCTCGATGCTGCACATAGGAGGAACGAGAACGACAAGAGAAGGGCATATGGGGAGAGAATTCAAAACGTTGATTAAGGCAGCTTCACTCCTCTAGTGTTCACAACCTCTGGTGGGATGGGACCAAGTGCAAGATGTTTCTACGCCAGACTCGCGGAGGTGATCTCCGAACAGAAGCAGCAGCCCAGAAGTTTCGTGACAGCCTGGATGAGATGTCGACTGTCTTTCTCTCGCCTTCGGTCGGCTTTGCTCTGCCTCAGGGGAACGAGAGCTTCTGCCCCAACTCCGACAACTGCTGCAGATATTGACTATGAGGCTACAGTCACTGAATGCCGCATGGATCTGCGGCTCAACTAATTTAACACAGATAGGATAGCTTCTTATGTATTAGGATATTTAATATTAAGGTAATTAAATGGTGGCGAAGGTGTGGCTATTGGGGGAGGCTGGAGGCCACGTTTAAAAAAAAAAAAAGTAGTAGTAGTAGTTATGGTAGTAGTGGTAGTGTTGCACCATCCTGGGCCTCGTTGTGTGTACAGTCATAACATTGGGCTGTGATACTCTCCAGCTTTTTGTTAGGTATTTACATGAATTTCAACGGAAAATAAATAAAACTTTTATTTTAATAACAGGTTATGTTTGACTCACGTATTTTTTATTGGAATTATTTTGGATATTTATTGAAAAAGTAAATAAATATAACAGTTTTTATGTGAATTTATTTCTTACTTGAGAGTGATTTCTTTATGGTGTTTATTTATTTATTTTTTTTAATTTTGTTCATGATGACTAATTAGTTCCCTGTGCTGGTTTAAATAGGGAGTTGCTTAAGAAAAAATAGGGGTCCAGTAGGAGTGACCATACAGTAGGTATCACCGCACTCGTCTGCCTTCATATCCTCCACTACAGTACAAAAGTTCGGTATCAATTTACACCTGGGTGGACTAGGAGGCCCTGTAATCGAACCATGTGACCCTTAGGAGAGGAGGCGACTCTTGTATCCACTCGGCCTTGACTTATATGGATTTTAATTGTGTGTTTATATATTATCTTGACAGTGAGAGACTATGCCTGGAGGTAAGCACAGGGTTCCCTCCTAATACAGTCGATAAAGGAGTGCGCTATCAGGTGTGCTTATCAGGTGTGCTTATCAGGTGTGCTTACCAGGTGTGTTTACCAGGTGTGCTTACCAGGTGTGCTTACCAGGTGTGCTTACCGGGTGTGTTTACCAGGTGTGTTTACCAGGTGTGCTTATCAAGTGGGAGGAATGACCCTCTAACCTACTGAATCTTAAGAGCCGGGATGCCAACACCTGCCTCGCCACCTGAACTCTTTTTCTTGAAGCTGTTTTAGTTTATCTCGTTTTAAAAGTCATTAGTTTACCTTAATGACACAGGTATGTTCTCGTCATCATAGAAGGTTGAAAGAGTAGTGAAGAGTGGATGATGATAGTAGTGGGAGGAGAGAAGAAGAAGACGGAATAAGAAGAAAAGGAACAAGAATTAAAATAAGTAAAAAGAAAATGAAAGAAAACGAAAATCAAAATCAAAACTCAAAGTCTAAAGGAAAAATCAACTTAAGAAAAAGAAGAATAAAAATAAAAATAAAATGAAAATAAAAGAAGAAATCAAAAGAAAACGAAAATAAGAAAAAAATAGAAGAAAAATTAAAATTAAAGGAAGACGAAATAAATGAGAAATAAGAAGAAAGAAAAAGAAGAAATAGTTTTAAAACCATCTTATAATCAGCTTAATACACCGAGTTTGATGATTTTTTTTGTCAAATAAATAAATTCCCTCAAAAAATAAAACCCTCAGTCACCACACAAGTCTTTTATTTACGTTTGTCTTTTGTTATTGTCATATAGGATTAAATATCTTGTTAAGTATGGTCATTACGTAGTTACCGTCGTTTATATCTCTCTTCAGCGTTGTTATGTCTGTATGATGGTTGACCGTAGTTACCTCCATGGGTCTTATTGCTCTCGTGATATTTTTTTAATTAATTTTGCTTCTCTTCTGTTTTTTATTTTTTTTTATTTATTTATTTATTTTTTTTTTATTTCCAGAGGCGGGAGAGTGGGTGATGTTCCCTTGTGGTGTCTGATCTTGATGCTCATTGGAGGATTCGGTCACCTTCCTCGACCCTGATTGGATTACAAAAATGTGAGTACTGTATCTTGTTGATGATTGATGGAGAGGACTTACTTACCTTACTCGATGGTGATTGGTTAAGAAGTGTGAGTATCTTATTGATGATTGGTTAAGAGAATTCAGCCACCTTCCTCGACGCTGATTGGTTAAAAAAAAGTAAGTATCTTATTGAGGATTGGTTAAGTGGCCACAAGTATTACGTCACACAGGTCATCTCGGACTATTCCTGGACACTGGGTCATGCAGCTCGTTAACTCAGGGTGTGGTTGATGTGGTGGCCCTCGGGGTGGCTAGCCTCACTTGTATCTATAAGCAGGAGAGGTAGTAAGAAGGAAGAGGAGAGAATGAGGAAGAAGAAGAGAGAGAAGAAGAGGAAGAAATAGAAGAGGGAGAGATGGAGGAATAAGATGGAGGAAGAGGGGATGCAGTTGACTAATATTTACATAGATCTCCTCCTCCTCCTCCTCCTCCTCCTCCTACCTCTTCAACCTCCCCTCCCTCCCTCCCTCCCTCCCTCCCTCCCTCCCTCCCTCCATCCCTCCCTCCATCTCTCACCTCATCCCCAAACATCATTATTAATCCCGTTCCTTACCATCCATCACCCACCATCCCACAAGTCTTAAAGGACCTATCCCCCCATCCTTCAACTCCTCTAGGACCCCTCCCCCACCCCCCTAGTAGTCAGCCCTAAGCTACATCCCCCTACCACCACCCCACCCTCCAACACCATCCTTACGCCACCTACGCATAAGGGCCATAATTTCCTACGCCGGGTGGAGGTAAAGGGTAGGTTGGGTTTGGTGGATGGCGTTTAAGCCCCTCTGACCCGCGACACTCGGATGTGTCAAAAGTTGAGCACCGAGGGGAAAAAATTTGAGCTCCTGTGATCTTTTAAGTTCAAGACGATCATCCTTGTGGTTACGCATTATCTCCCCTTTTCCTCGTCTCATACGCATTGATCGCCTTCATGTATTTTTGACGCTATTTGCCTCCTCATACGCTGTCCTTTGGGTTAGGTTAGGTTAGGTTAGGTATATAAAAAAAGAAAAATATGAATAAAAAAGTACCGAAATGTTCAAATTAAAAAAAAAGGCTAAAAAAAGATGGAAAATCACAAATCCAGAATTCGAAAAAAAAAAGTTACGGAAATAAATTCAAAGACCGAGTGTGTTCTAAAGCACAGCGGTCAGAACATGGGCCACCCAGGGTTTATTTAAGATAACACCGTGTTGAGTAGAGTCACACACACACACACACACACACACACACACTGACAATAACAACGGCAATAACAATAATAACAACAATAACAATAATAATAATAACAGGCGGCAGAATCCAATCAGTGTTATCAGTCCTAACCTTACACACTCTACTGAAATATTTAAGCCTTTTAATTTAGAGATTAATTACTGCTTGGTGCTGACGGTGACCAGCTAGGGGGAGAAGGAGGAGGAGTGTTGGAATGGGGGAGGAAGAGGAGTGGAATTGGGGAAGGGGAGGAGGAGAGTGGGAAAGGGGAAGAGAGAAGCAGTCTTTTGAGGAAGGGGGATGGGTAAGGATGGAGTAGGGAAAGCGGGGAGAAGGAGGCGAAGTAAGAAAGGGAAGAGACGTAGAAGGGGGAGGAAGGTGAGGAAGATGGTGAGAGAAGGTGAGAGAGAGAGAGAGAGTATAAGGAAGAGAGAAGGAGAGGGAGAGAATGATAGGTGGAGAGAAGAGACATTGTGTGGATATCATATTACCCATCACCACCAAACTCACGACATACACAACACACACACACCAACACCTACACACACCTACACAACACACAACACCTACACACACCTACACACACCAACACCTACACAACACACACACACACCAACACCTACACACACCTACACAACACACACACACACCTACACAACATACACACACCTACACAACACACACACACCAACACCTACACACACCTACACCCACACACTAACACACACAGATATAAGAATAGCACCATCTCATCTATTGTTAAAATAATAAACAGCTCCTGATTTATGTACTGTATAACCCGTGAAATGAATTGAACGTTATTACTATGTGTAAATCACATGTAAGTTTGTATATGTTCAGCCACCGACTGCAACTCTATTAATAAACCGTTTATTATTATTATTATTACACACACCAACACCCACACACCAACACCCACACACCAACACCCACACACACACCAACACCCACACAACCAAATTACAACACCTGAAACAGACCAACATCAGTCAATGGTATGGTAAGCTTAAAGAACTCTGTGGACTAAACAATAAGACACACCCCCTCCCCTTCCTTAGCCATCTCACTAGTGTTGACGCAGCTGAGCAAACAAATAACCATTTCGCTACTATATACCAGACGCTCCCACGGCTTGACACAACCACTCTCCCTGCTTACCTACCAGCCTCCCTTCCCACTGACTTAGTAGAAGAATTTGACGTAGCAAAACGCCTGGACAAACTAAAATTAAAACGCTCTACCACCCCCATTGACTTACCAATGAAACTCTTCAAGGAGTTCTCCCCGGAGCTTGCTAAACCCCTCTGCTCCATCATCAATGCTTCTCTCAGTCAAGCCAGATGCCCAGCTGACTGGAAGACCTCTTATGTATCACCAGTGCCCAAGTCAACCAGCCCACAATCCTTAAATCAGCTACGACCTATTGCAATCACCCCAATACCCAGCCTAATCTGTGAAAGTTTTGTGTTCGACTGGGCTTATGCTGATATTGCAGGAGTCGTAGACCCTCAGCAATTTGGCAACATGAAAACTTCCTCCACCACTCACTGTCTTGTCAGCTTTCTCGATTACATATACCGCCATCTCGAGAAACGAAAAACGTCTGTAGCTGTCGCCTTCATTGATTTCACTAAAGCGTTCGACCTAGTCGACCACAATATAATCATCAACAAAGCTATTGACCTCGGGCTTCGAAGAAGCCTCATACCATGGCTTACAGACTTCCTCAGTGACCGACGCCAAGCTGTACGCTTCCGAGGGGCTGTCTCCACCTTTCAGTCACTCACCTGTGGCGTCCCCCAAGGCACCAAGATGGGACCACTCTGCTTCCTTATGCTCATCAATGATGCCCTAAGAGAAACCCCTGCTCGCTGGAAATATGTCGACGACTCCACCATTGGGATCAGCGTCAACAATTCTGCTCCCAACTATACCGCCCTCCAGGATTTATTGAACAGTCTCCAAAACTGGGCTACCAACAACCATGTCACCATCAACCATACCAAGACCATGGTTATGCACATCAACCTCTCCTCCGACATTGTCCCACCTCCTTCCATTACTCTAGGTCCGAACACACTCCAGGTCGTAGATTCCACGAAGCTCCTCGGCGTCACCATAGACAACAAACTAAATTGGAAACCACACGTCAATGAAGTTGTCAAATCCTCCAGTTTCCGTCTCCACCTCCTCCGCCGACTCAAGTCCCTCGGAGTTCCTGCACACGAGCTCCTCAGTGTTTACACAACATTCATACTTCCCAAGCTCACCTATGCCTCCCCCACCTGGTCTTCCTCCCTAAATGCCACACAACGTAAACACCTAGAAAAAGTGCAAAAGAGGGCATGCAAGATTATTCTCTCCTCCTCCTACTCCACATATCAAGAAGCGCTCAACACACTGACCCTTTCGACTCTCACTGACCATCACCACGACCTCATCTGCAAATTTGGTAAGAAGCTTCTACACCATCCCCGACACCGGCTCCTACTACCACCCGAGGTCCCTTGTCCGAGAATTGCTGTTCGACACCACAACCGCATCCAGCCCATACGTGCACGAACTGATCGCTATAAGAACAGCCCAGTCCCAACCATTGTAAAAATTATCAATAACTTGTAATACTGTAACACTGTCACTATGTTGAATTGAACTGTAGTTTGAGCTTTTCCCCATCTAAGTTATTATATGTCTTATTTGTGTCACTTATGTTACTTGTATATTATTTGTAATTCGTAACCCACTCCCCAAATATGTAACTGTATATTTTCAGCCTTCTGGCTGCCAAGCTCTTTCAATAAACCGTTAATTATTATTATTATTATTATTATTATTACACCACCACCCACACACCAACACCCACACACAAACACCCACACACACCAACACCCACACACAAACACCCACACATACCAACACCCACACACCAACACCCACACACCAACACCCACACACACCAACACCCACACACCAACACCCACACACCAACACACACACACACCAACACCCACACACACCAACACCCACACACACCAACACACACACACACCAACACCCACACACCAACACCCACACACACCAACACACACACACACACCAACACCCACACACACCAACACACACACACACACCAACACCCACACACCAACACACACACACACACACCAACACCCACACACAAACCCACACACCAACACCCACACACCAACACCCACACACCAATACACACACACACACACCAACACCCACACACAAACCCACACACCAACACCCACACACCAACACCCACACACCAACACACACACACACACACACCAACACCCACACACCTACACCCACACACCAACACCCACACACCAACACACACACACACACACCAACACCCACACACCAACACCCACACACCAACACACACACACACACACCAACACCCACACACAAACCCACACACCAACACCCACACACCTACACCCACACACCATTCATTAATACTATGTCCACTCTACAAAGCAGCCTCCCGTTACCAAGACTACCCCATTACCTTAATCAGTCTACCTGGAAGTAAGGAATCTTTCTCAGGTGTGAAGGTGAGGATGAGGGAGAGTGTCACGTGTGTGTGTGTCTGTGTGTGTGTGTTTTGTCAGTATTAAGCCACACTAGCAAAAAAATTACACCCCTCACGAGAGAAAAAATGCGTACATCAGTAAGATCAGGTGAGGCTGGTGGTATCTTGAGGGCGGAAGGGAGGGGAGTGAGGGTGACTACACGCTTGTTACAGTCACAACATAGCCAGAGCCGCGGCGAGTGGTAGACAATGTAATCTAACTCTCCGGGATGTAGCGAAGACCTTTGACAAAGTCTGGCATGACGGTCTAAGATATAAGATCCTCCAACTCGGACTTCCCACCAACATTGAAAAGTTGCTTTGAAACTTTCTTGACGGCAGAAATGCCAGACTGAGGGCAGGACAACACACAGGAGAGACCTTCCCACTCATGAGCGGAGTCCCTCAGGGCAGCGTCCTCTCCCCCACCCTATATATTATCTACACAAGTGACACTCCGCCTCCCACTAGAATAAGTAACGAAGATATTATGTATGCAGATGACATCACTCAAATAACAACACATCAAGGAAAATCGCGAGCGTTACAGGTCGACAACACCAGGCGGGAATTAAAAAGGGTAAATAATTACGAAAAACAATGGAAAATCCAAACCAGTCTCCCGAAATTCACAGCGATACCCTTATGGAGAAGGAAAACCCACCTCCTCCCCCCCCCCCACCCACGAGCTATTTCTTGTCAGCTATGTAAACAAATACACGAGGGGAGGTATTGGTAGTGGTGATGGTGGTAGTTTGTACACTGGGGGAGGGAGAGAGAGAGATGTGGTGATAGTGCAGAGAGGTAGAGAGAGGGAGAGATGTGGAGGAGACGAGAGAGAGGGGGGAGAGATGTGGAGGAGAAGAGAGAGAGGGGGGAGAGATGGGGGGTGGAGGAGGTAATTTCATCATTAAATTTAAAAACGTTTACAATGATCGTAAAAGATAATGTCCAGGTGGTTAATTAATGTTGAGGCAGGTGACGATATAATGACCAGCTTAAAAGTCCATTAAAATGCGTCAGTTGGCTCTATGAACGCCTCTCCTGACTGTGTGACTGGCTGACGGATTGACTGTCCTGACTGGCTGACCTGATTGGCTGAGAGAGATCGTCCCACACTGTCAGCCCGTTCACGCCAAGGGCTCATCACGGCTCCCCCCGACTGACCACTAACGCAGCTAACGATTAGATTTGTGTGTGTGTGTGTGTGTTAACAGCGCTCATCTTCTCCCCCTACCTTCCTTCCTTCCTTCCTTCTCTCCCCCCCCTCTTCCCACCTCATCTCTCCCTTCCCACTCTCTTTCCTACACTACTGCCCCTCTCTCCTGCCACCCACCACCCCTCTCCCACCCAGCCTACCCCTCCACCTTCCCCTCTCCCACCCACCCACCACCCCTCTCCCACCCACCTGATGAAAAGACCTTTTAAAGATATGAGATTACAGGATCTTTTTTAACATGATACAAAAAAACCTGGTGTGCGGGGTGATGGAGGCGTCCTACCTGTGATTATACCTACAGGCAACAGCTCTCCACCTCCCTCCCTCCTTTCCCTTCTTCCCTCCCTTCCTCCTTCCTTTCCTTCTTCCTTCCTTCCTTTCTTGCTTTCTTCTTCCCATCCATCCCTTGCTTCTTTCTTCCCTTCTTCCTCCCTCCCTCCCTCTCTCTCTCCCTCTTTTCCTCCCTCTCTCCGTCCTTTCCTCCCTTCCTTCCTTCCTTCTCTCCTTCCATCTATGCATTCGCCCATTCACTCTTTCGTCTGTCTGTCCGTGCGTCTGTCATCCCAACCGCACCTCTACCCGACAGGAAAACAAAAATATTAACCAAAACTAAAAAAAAAAAAAAAAGTAATAATAATTAAAACAAAAACAAAATAAACCATTGAGTGAAAAATTATGCAAATTGATCAGATAAAATACAGGTTAATTAGTTAATGTATAGAGTGATCAAGGTAATGTCGTGTGATCAAGAAATTAAATTATGTTAAGGACACACGGGAAGTTGATCAACGGGAGGGGGGGGGGGGGGTATAGGTCTAGTGATCAGGAAAATGGAAATTGATCACGAGAAAGGTGAATTTGTCGGTGTCTTCTCTACTGTGTGTGTGTGTGTGTGTGTGTGTGTGTGTGTGATACATGGAGAGAGAGAGAGAGAGAGGGTCGAATTATGTGAGAGAAAGAGAGAGAGTGAAAGAGCGCGTTGAATTATGAAGAGAGAGAGAGAGAGAGAGAGAGAGAGAGAGAGAGGGTCGAATTATGTGAGAGAAAGAGAGAGAGTGAAAGAGCGCGTTGAATTATGAAAGCGAGAGAGAGAGAGAGAGAGAGTCGTATATGGATCCCTCCTGAGAACACTGAACACATGGGCAGCAGGACCGTAGCTTTCAGCCACCTGTCCCAGCCAGTGTGGGGGGGGGGGGGGGGAGGGGGGGGTGCTGGCTTCACCTCTCTCTCTCTCTCTCGTCGTATCTTCAGACATCCTCATTTATAATGTTCGTCTCTGGCTTTGAAAGGTCAGTATATCATCTTTCTTCCGGGTACTGAATCTCTTATCTCTCTCTCTCTCTCTCTCTCTCTCTCTCTCTCTCTCTCTCTCTCCATTCCTCACTCCGTCACACTCTTTCATACTATCCATCTCTGTCACTCTCTCATCATCTTTCTCTTTTTCACTTTCTCTTTCACACCACTCTCTCTTTCTCTCTCTCTCTCACCCCCGTAATTCTAAGCTACTTATGAGAGGCAGCAAATATTGTGTCTCAACAGGTTGGCAAGGTTAGGTTGGGTTAGGTTAGGTTAGGTTGGGTTGGGTTGGGTTGGGTTCAAGACGTTTATGATGGAGGTAGAAGATATTTTTTGCTTTCGTATGTATGTATGTATGTATGTATGCATGTATGTATGTATGTATGTATGTATGTATGTAGCAAAAAACAAACCCCGATATTATTACCATATTTAAAACACATTACCTTTATTAAATCTGACCCGACGGCTAATGAATCGCGATCACCTTAATTATTGTAGGTTGAAAAAAAAAACTAATTAAAGAAAAAAAATATAATTGAAAATAAAAGGAGAGGCGAGACAGGTAGATGTGCATTTACTACACTATAATCAACCAGGTATTCACACTAACGAGATTACCTGAGTTGATGAATACAATGGCTGTGTTGAATAGGGGTGAGTGAGTGAGTGAGGGGAAATGGGTTAGTGAGGGGTGATGGGGTGAGGGGAGTGAGGGGGTGGGGAGTGAGTGAGGGGAAATGGGTTAGTGTGGGGTGAGGGGAGTGAGGGGGTGGGGAGGGGAGTGAGTGAGGGGGAAATGGGTTAGTGAGGGGAGTGAGGGGGTGGGGAGGGGAGTGAGTGAGGGGAAATGGGTTAGTGAGGGGTGATGGGGTGAGGGTGGGGAGGGTAGTGAGTGAGGGGTGATGGGGTGAAGGGGAGGGGAGTGAGTGAGGGGAAATGGGTTAGTGTGGGGTGATGGGGTGAAGGGGAGGGGAGTGAGTGAGGGGAAATGGGTTAGTGAGGGGTGAGGGGAGTGAGGGGGTGGGGAGGGGAGTGAGTGAGGGGGAAATGAGTGAGTGAGAGTTAATAAGTAACCCCCTCCTCTCCCCTTTATCCCTCACCCCACCTCCACTCCTTCACCCCCTCCCTTTCAACTCCTCCCACACACACACACACACACACACACACACACACGCACACACACAATGAACACAAACTGGTATCATCTGTGGATATCAAAATCCAATTTCGACTAATAATCGAGAATAAATGGGAAACTGTCCGAATTAAAAGAAAAAAAAAGTGAATAAATGAACGCTGGAAGGCCGACCTGTAACAGCCTCCTCGTGTAGTTAAATGACTTTATAACATTTATTATAGCTATAACTACAGCTACTACGACTATTACAACTACAACCACTGCAACCACTACAATAACTACAACCACTGCAACCACTACAATAACTACAACCACTGAAACCACTACAATAACTAGAACCACTGAAACCACTACACTAACTACAACCACTGCAACCACTACAATAACTACAACCACTGCAACCACTACAATAACTACAACCACTACTACCACTACAATAACTACAACCACTGAAACCACTACAATAACTACAACCACTGCAACCACTACAATAACTACAACCACTGAAACCACTACAATAACTACAACCACTGAAACCACTACAATAACTACAACCACTGCAACCACTACAATAACTACAACCACTGAAACCACTACAATAACTACAACCACTGCAACCACTACAATAACTACAACCACTACTACCACTACAATAACTACAACCACTGAAACCACTACAATAACTACAACCACTGCAACCACTACAATAACTACAACCACTGAAACCACTACAATAACTACAACCACTGCAACCACTACAATAACTACAACCACTGCAACCACTACAATAACTACAACCACTGCAACCACTACAACTTCAAAACTACAGCAACTAACACAGCTACAACAACTAACACAGCTACAACAACTACAACAATTATAACAACTATAACACACACACACAACAAATAAAACAAATAAAACAATTACAATGATTACAACAGCGAACCAGTAAATATTTATATCCAGTTGTAGCTAATATAATAATTTCCGACCAGTTTCACAATTCTCTCTCTCTCTCTCTCTCTCTCTCTCTCTCTCTCTCTCTCTCACGATAGACTCAGTAATGAAGGCCTTACGTGTTAATAATAATGAAACGAGAAGAGAAGGTGTGTGTGTGTGTGTGTGTGTGTGTTTGTTTGTGTGCCCGTTAGTCTGTTTTAGCTTTTATAGAATGTGTCACTACCCCAACACACACACACACACACTCAGTTCTCCCCCCCCCCACACACACACTCCCACCCCACATACTCTCCCCACTCCACACACCCCCCTCTCCCCCCACCCACACTCCCACCCCACACACCTACACTCTCCCCCTACACACACATTCTCCTCCCACACACGGACTTCCCCCCACACACGCACAATCTCTCACCCCCACCCACACTCCCATCCCACCCACATACTCCCCCCTCTCCCCCCACCCACACTCCCACTCCACCCACATACCCCCCCACACTCCCACCCCACCCACATACCCCCCCCACACACACACTTTCTCCTCCCACACCCCCCCCCCCCACCACCCCCCCCCCCCCCCCCACACACACACTCACCAAGACCATTAATTTCCCAATCCATGACAGCTCTTTGTCGGGGCGAGTGAGGCGACTCTTTAATACTGTTGTACAAATTTGTTTAAGAGTGATTAGTCGTTCTCGTGTTGTGCCTCCCCCTCCCCCTTTCCTTCCCCCCCTTCTTCTCCCTCCCTTTCCCCCAACCCCCATCTCCCTTTCAATCTATTTTCCCCCTTTCTTTCCTTCTCCTCTTTTTCCTCTTCCACATCTCCCACTCAAAGTCTCTTTCTCTTCTCTTCCCTCCTCCGTTTCTCTTTTTTCCGTCCCCCATCCCTTATTCTCCCTCGCCCTTCTTCCTCCACTAACTCCCCCTTCCACCCCTACCATTAATACCCCCTTCCCTTTCAACCCCTCCTACTAACTTCTCTTCCCCTTCCACCCTCTCCCTTTAACTACCCCCTCCCTCTCCCCGTTTACACCTCCTCCTCATTTGTCTTCTCACTTCCTTCCTTCCCTTCCTCCCCAAACCATTTTCCTTTGCCTCCCTCACTCCCATTTCCTTTCCCCTTCTTTCCCCTTCTCCCCCTCACTCCCTTCACACCTCTTCCTCCCCTCCCACTTGCACCCCTCCCCTTTCCTTCCTCTCCCTCCTTCTCCCCCTCCCACCTCCCACCGGTACGCAACACGTCCGGATGATTTATGAGTGTTTTCACAGCGTAAATCCAGGTTGTGTAGGTGATTAAAGTCTGGGTGAGACTTCCTCTATCTACTCCCTCCTCATTCTCCCCCTTCCTCCCTCCTTCTCCCTTCCCCTTCCTCCACATCATCCTCCTCCCTCCTCCTTCCTTCCCCCCGCCCCCCCTCCTCCACCACCTCTCAAGTTTTCTTAACACCCCCCTCCCACCCCCTGTGGTCTTTGCACGTCTGCCGTCTATGTCTGTCTGTCGCTACTGTCTTCTTTTCTACCGTTTATCAGTTTATGAATCTGTCTTAACGTATATCTAATGCTTGAACACGTCTGTCTATTTGCTTGTCTGTCTGTCTGTTTATCATTCACATCTATTATATATGTTTGTCTGTCTGTTTGTCGAATATGTCTGTCTGCATTACTGTCTTTACTGTCTGTCTGTCTATCCGTCTGTCTTTCTGTGTGTAGTATAAGAATTTCACTTAATAAGATATTGATAAAAACATTTAGTGAGTGTTAATAATTTTTTACACGTCTCATTACCTGCAATAAATGGCCTTTTTATCTGTACTGGCCAGCATTATACAGGTAAATTCCTTACCCTTACGCCTGCCTGATACTCACACACACCTGCCTGATACTCACACACCTGCCTGATACTCACACACCTGGGCAATACTCACACAAGTTACTATTCAGGTATTGTCGATTTCATGAACAGTAATCGCATCGAAATCTTTTGAAATCAAATCACCGGTGCTAAAGCGTGTTGATAAGGGCTGTTAAGGCTGGAAGAGAAATATAAAATATACGCTGTTAATGTAGGCTGTTGTTATCTCCTTATCGTTCTCACTGTGAGGAGTTTTTACCATCATGTTAAGTGCTTTTACCATCAAGTGCTTTTACCATCATGTTAAGTGTTTTTACCATCATGTTAAGTGCTTTTACCATCATGTGTTTTTACCATCATGTTAAGTGCTTTAACCATCATGTTAAGTGTTTTTACCATCATGTTAAGTGCTTTTACCATCATGTTAAGTGTTTTCTGGTGATTCAAACCTGTTTGTTGTTGTTGTTGTTGTTGCCCAAGGACGATTTAATCTCCTATGTGTTAAAGGTAATGCACTAATCTGATTTTTCTTTGCGTACTCGATAAAAAAAAAAAAAAATAAGTAAAAAAAAATAATGGATGGATTCTCTTATGAAAAAAATACTGTCAGAGTTGTAGTGGTTATTTTGGAGATAAATATTGATGGGTGGGGGGGTTGGGGGGGAGGGGGGTGGGGGTGTGGTGGGAGGGGGAGGGGGATGGGGGGGTGTGTTATGTGTTCGTTATTGTTGGTAGAATGTGAGGGAGTTTGATAGTGTTGCATGCTGGGTATCTTGTGTGTTGTTAGCCCTCTCACCCTACCTCTCACCCTACCCTCTCACCCTACCCTCTCAACCTACCTCTCATTCTTATCCTCCTTGCTCTACCCTTTTACCCTACCCTCTCACCCTACCTACTCATCCTACCCTCTCACCCTACCCACCTCACCCTTCCCCCTCACCTTACCCTCTCACCCTACCCACCTCACCCTACCCTCGTCACCTTTACCCCCTCACCCTACCCTCTCACCCTACCCCCTCACCCTACCCCCTCACTCTCTCATCCTACCTCTCACCCTACCCTCTCACCCTTTCCCCTCACCCTACCCCCTCACCCTACCCCCCTCACCCTACCCCCTCACTCTCTCATCCTGCCCCTCACCCTACCCTCTCACCCTACCCACCTCACCCTACCCTCTCACCCTACCCACCTCACCCTACCCACCTCACCCTACCCACCTCACCCTACCCTCGTCACCCTACCCCCTCACCCTACCCCCTCACCCTACCCCCTCACCCTACCCCTCACCCTACCCCCTCACCCTACCCTCTCACCCTACCCACCTCACCCTACCCTCTCACCCTACCTCTCACCCTACCTCTCACCCTACCCTCGTCACCCTTACCCCCTCACCCTACCCCCTCACTCTCTCATCCTACCCCTCACCCTACCCTCTCACCCTACCCACCTCACCCTACCCTCGTCACCCTACCCTCTCAACCTACCTACTCATCCTACCCTCTCACCCTACCTCTCACCCTACCTCTCACCCTACCCACCTCACCCTACCCTCGTCACCCTTACCCCCTCACCCTACCCCCTCACTCTCTCATCCTACCCCTCACCCTACCCTCTCACCCTACCCACCTCACCCTACCCTCGTCACCCTACCCTCTCAACCTACCTACTCATCCTACCTCTCACCCTACCCCCCTCACCCTACCCACCTCACCCTTACCCCCTCACCCTTACCCCCTCACCCTACCCAACATCCCTCAGCCAGACAATACACTATATTATTTTATCTCATTTACGAACGCTGAGAATGTCTCCCCCGTCAATGAATTCTATTAAGAAATGATAACAGCACTCTTTTAATGGCCTCCTAAACGGAATTGATTTTTTTAACAAACAAACAAGAAGGGAAATAAGTCTGTGTGATACGAATGGTTTTTCTTATTATACCCCGCAACAGGTTATGGTGGATGGGTTAGGTTGGGGTATATATAGTGTTACTTGGATCTATGTTTGTCTGTGAATATGATGTGATTGGTTTGGTTTGTTTGTGTTTATAAATGGGTTTTAAGATGAGAGGTGATGGTTTGTTAAGGTGGGTTTATAGGTTTAGTTTACCTGTGGGTTTTTTTTCTCACCTGTCCTTCACTGCATTGAAATTACTGACATCTGTTTGGTTGTTTACGAGTATGGTGTTTTGGAGGTGGTGGTGTTGGTGGTGATGGTGACTGTTGATGGTGATGGTGGTGACAGTGTTCGTGTTGGTGGCTGTTTTGGAGGTGATGGCAGTATTGGTGATAGTGGCAGTGTTGGTGGTGGTGGCTGTGTTGGAAGTGGTGGCACTGTTGGAGGTGGTGGCACTGTTGGAGGTGGTGGCACTGTTAGAGGTGGTGACAGTGTTGGATGTGGTGACTGTGTTGGAGGTGGTGACAGTGTTGGAGGTGGTGACTGTGTTGGAGGTGGTGACTGTGTTGGATGTGGTGGCACTGTTGGAGGTGGTGGTACTGTTGGAGATGGTGGCACTGTTAGAGGTGGTGGCACTGTTGGAGGTGGTGACAGTGTTGGATGTGGTGACAGTGTTGGAGGTGGTGACTGTGTTGGAGGTGGTGACTGTGTTGGATGTGGTGGCACTGTTGGAGGTGGTGGTACTGTTGGAGATGGTGGCACTGTTAGAGGTGGTGGCACTGTTGGAGGTGGTGACAGTGTTGGATGTGGTGACTGTGTTGGATGTGGTGGCACTGTTGGAGGTTGTGGCACTGTTGGAGCTGGTGGCACTGTTGGAGATTGTGGCACTGTTGGAGGTGATGCCAGTGTTGGGGGGGGTGATCAAATTGTAGGTAAAGAGTTCAGTTTTTTACTTAATTAGCCGTTTTATCTGGCTCTTTGTTTCTCTTCCCAGCCAGCAAGTTTAATGATAATAATAACAACTAGAGGAAATAAATAAAAACAACAATGATAATATAATAATAATAATAAGAGAAGTATAAAAGTAACAATAATTATAACAATACCACTACTACCAACAACAATACTAATAATAACAGTAACAAAACACAACGCTCTGTTAATAATACGTTAACTAGATCTCTACTCCGCTAAAATATCAATCCGCCATTTCCCCTCCAAAAGCTATAAACGCCGTGACAATCCGCGCCACACACAAAAACAAACGAATGTAAGCGCATCGGATCCCCCTTCCCCTCCCCACCCCTGCCTCTCCCCGCCTCTATTGTTCGACGCTCTATGGACCCGAAATAGAGGTTCGAACACTGTCCCCGTGAACAAAAAGAGAATCAGAACTCAATTCAGCCGCCAACCTGCCCGTCACCAGTGTCAGTCCAGGACAATATTAACAGCGGGTTATTTCGTCTATTGTCTCATGTGAGTGGGACTCAAAGATAAGTCCGGGGAGAGGGAACAGGGAAGAGAGGGAGGGAGGGAGGGAGGGAGAGTGTGCATGGTAGAGAGAGAAGGCAGGAGAGAGGAATAGAGAGAAAGGGGGAGATTGAGTGTACAAGGTAGAGAGAGAAAGGAATGGAGAGGGAGTGAAATAGAGAGAGAGAGAGAGAGAGAGAGAGAGAGAGAGAGAGAGAGAGAATAATCACCGTCGCCATCATTAACCAACACACAATTTGTGAGTTATAAAATTTTTAACCTGAGACTTTTATTGTTGTCAGAACACACACCATCCCCTCCCCTCCCCTCCCCTCCCCTCCCCTCCCTCTTCCCTCCCCTCCCTCTCCTTCCCTCCGCTCCCTTCCCCTCTGTATCTCCTTTACTCCCTCCCCTTCCTTTTCCTTCTCTCCTCATCATCCATCCTTCCTCCTCCTTCTCCCCCTCCCCTTCCCCCTTTCCCTTCCTCACTCCAAATCTTTCTCCTCTTCACCTTATCTCCCTTTTCCCCTTACCTCTCCCCTCCCTCTCCCACCCCCCTCCCTCTCCCCCCTCCCTCTCCTCCCCCCTCCCTCTCCCCACCCCCCCTCCTTAGACCCCAAAACTCGTGCTCTTTTGATATTGGTTACCGACCTGAGTTAAACTACCCCTTGTTATTCTCTCGCTAACGGCCATGACACTGTGACCTGCGTGTAATGGGGACGGGGAGGGGGAAATGGGTTGGGGAGATGGGGGGAGGGGAAGAAAGGGGTGGGAGAAGTGTATCATGGGGAAGGGAAAGGAAGGGTGAAGGAGTGAGGTCTGGTAGGGGGAATGGGGGAGGGAAAGTGTGTTATTGGGAAGGGTGAGAAGTGGAAGGGGTAAGGGAAAAAGGGTGGGGGGTGGGGGGGAGAGGTGTGTCTTAGGGCGGGTGATAGGGGTAGGGAAATGGGAAGAGACTATGAGGAATGGGGGAGTAGAAATGTGACATAAGAATGGGAAGGGGAATAGGATGAAGGGGTGGAGAAGGAAGGGCTTGGGGGGGGGGGGATGGGTGGTGGTTGTGGTGGTGATGGTGAGGGAGATGGGTGGTGGTGGTGGTGGTGGTGAGGGACAGTGTTATAGTGTTATATTACTCTACCTTCACAACTACTCATAACCTATTAATCTCATTTTGTTACCTGTAATTAAGACTTGAGTGTACGCTTAGCCGCGGTACCTATAGATTAAGACTCTTGACGAAATTTACTCACAAAATCAGTTATCTAATTTTCATATATACACCTGAAATAACTTCCGCAGGTAATCAACTGGGAGAATATATTACACAGGTAAATATTATACCTGGCAGGCTCTGGGGAGTCATAAGAGTGAAGAATTTTATGGTGACGATATTAAAGTCTCAAGAATATGACCGACTAATGAAATTGTCCTCAGATAACAAGCCAACCTACACACACACACACACACACACACACCTAGCGACAGGATGACTTATGCCTCACACAGGTAAAACATTATTGACTTATCGTAAACACTGACACCTGACCATCCAATACGAAGGGCCTTAGGACTTGATCCACACACTTAAGTGACAGAGAACTAACAGACTTACATTATCTTATCCCATTGTAGTTAGTGAGCAAGGGAGGAGGTAGAAAGGTGAGATGGGACGGAAAATGAGGGAGGGAGGGATTAGATTACCTCCTTCACCCCCCTCCTCTCCTCTCCTTCATAGTGAGGACCTTGATGGATTAACTCGCACATTTACCTGAGGAAGGCGAGGCGGTGAGGCCAAGAAATAATGTTTTTCACCAGTACTTTTATACCTGACCTCCTCCTCCTGTATTATTGCTATGACCTTTGTTTCTTAGCGGCGTATCTCTCCTCTTCCTCTTCCTATAGAATTCGTAGGAGGACGGAGACTGGATAGTACTATAATTAGCCAAAGACAACTAGGTATTCAATGGTCGCCTCCTGTCACTACCGCCTCGTGTTACAATATTACTCAATTCTGGCGACCTTGGCTTCCTGACGGAGTAGTATTCCTCCTCCTTCTCCTCCTCTTCTTCCTCTCCTCCTCCTACAGAAGGCGTGGACGGGAAGGAGTCTGCATAATACACAAAGGTCACTCACTCCTGTCGGAAAGGTTGTGTGAGGGCTTCGAGATAAAGGTTACGAGTGGTGGTGGTGAAGTTGTGGTGGTTGTGGTGGTAGTAGGGCAGTGAGTGTGGTGGTAATTGTGATGATGATGAAGGTAGTAGTAGAGGGAAATGATGGTAGTGGTTGATGATGGTAGAGAGGGATGGTGGTGATATTAGTAGCAAGAATGGAAGAATGGTGTTAATGGAAGGTGATAATGAGAGAGAGAGAGAGAGAGAGAGAGAGAGAGTAATAAAAGTTACGAAACAAATTGCCACATCCCACGGGAAGCAAAACTTGATAAAGCATCGCCAGACACCACCAGCGCCCCTCCCTCCCTCCTTCCGTCCCTCCCTCCCTCCCTCCCTCTCTCCATCCCTCTCTCCCTCCCTCCCTCTCTCCCTCCCTTCCAGGCCGATAACGTAGAGAAAAAAGGAATATCAAACTTCGTCCATCGTAATTGGTTAACTTTTACTCCCGTGTAATTTCTGTCTGACGTCCACCACAACACCGATACCCCGCCGCTACTACTACTACTACTACTACTACTACTACTACTACTACTACTACTACTACTATCATCATCACGACCATCCATGACCACCACCAGAGCTCAGAGGTCGTTATCATAGTCTCACACGGGGAGTCGAAGTAAGGTTCGTTCAAGAGGTACTGCGGAGAGCCTAGTATGGGAGGTCGCAGGGGAAGAGATAGCTGGAGGAGGGGGTCGTAGGGAAAGAGGGGGTCGTAGAGAAAGGGGGGTGGTTCGTAGGGGAAGAGGGGGTCGTAGGAGAAGAGGGGGTCGTAGGGAAAGGGGGGGTCGTAGGGGAAGAGGGTGTCGTAGAAGAGGGGGTCGTAGGGAAAGGGGGGAGTCGTAAGGAAGAGGGGGTCGTAGGGAAGAGGGGGTCGTAGGAGAAGAGGGGGGTCGTAGGGAAAGGGGAGGGGTCGTAGGGGAAGAGGCGGCAGCTGAGACACCCCAAGTCGACCCAGCTGTTGATACCTAATTATGCAACTGAGGAACTGCAGGTAGTCGAATACAGTGTCTTGTGAACTGGAGGCTTAGGATACAGTGTTGTGTCCGGGCTAACTGTAAGGGGCCTAGGGGATGCTGCTTGGAGGAAGGGAGGAGAGGAGGATGGATAGAAGAGGGTGAGAAAGAAGGAGAAGGAAGAGAGGAAGGAGGAAGGAGGAAGGAGGGTAGTGAAGTAGATGGGAGTCCCTTACAGAACACACACACACACACTCTCTCTCCCTTCTCTTCTCTTCCCGAAAAGTTAATAGCCCTCTGAACTGCGACTATGTGATAAAGTTTATAGCCTATTTCCCTTGGTCAGCGCCTCCCCCTCCCCTTACCTCACCCCTCACCCCTCCTCCCCTTACCTCACCCCTCACCCTCACCCCTCTTCCCCACCTCCCACCCCAATCCCCTACCCACCCCATCCCTTCTCCTCCTGGCACCTCTATAAAAGGGTATTTTCTTAAAGATTATTCGCCAAGTACGTAGGGGAGGTGATCACCATCTTAACCCCTGAAGGACTAGAGTGAGATTCTCAAATGTTCGTTGGTTATCGTGTTCTCTCTCACAGCTGACTGGGGCCGTGAGGACACATCTAACTGGTTCATTCACGCTGAGACACAAAGACTGGTGGTTTTCTCAGTGAGGTCTTTATGTGACTGTGATCCCTTTAGCGTATTTAATTTGGGTCTGTCTGTTTGTGTCTGTCTGTTTGTGTCTGTCTGTTTGTGTCTGTCTATCTGTCTCTCTTTTATCTACCCCCCCCCCCTGTGCCCCATCCTATTTTCCATCCCCTTTTACCATCATCCACCAATACTTCTTCGTCTTCCTCTCACTCCTCCTGGCACCACCCCCCCCCCCACCTCCCTCCTGACGGACGCAGTAGGTCACCAGTGGACTCCAGATTAAGAGATCAGGTGATGCTCTGTCTTCCAGCTGTGACCTGTGATACCCTTGAGTGTGGGCGTCCTGCTGTTTGTATGTATGTATGTATGTATGTATGTAGTGGTGCTGTGTGTATATTAATGAGATAAAACCACATATATCAGTACATGTACATTACAACACGTAACCCCCCCCCCTCTCCACCCCCTCCCACACACACTATCTGTTCACTCCTCTCCCCCCACTCTCTCTCTCTCCTCACCTCCCTCAGTTTCTCTCTCTATCTACCTGTTGTTTTCCCTCTATCTCCCTCTTGTTCTCTCTACTTCCCCTTATCTGCTTCCACCTGACCCCTACCCCCTCCCCCCTCCTCCCCCTCCCCTCTCCCCCCTCCCCTCTCCCCCCTAAATAAAAGTAAAAATAAAATCACAACACTTCGTTACAGAACAAAAAAAAAAAGGGAGTTATTTATTTGACAACGACAATTTCAGTTCAACAATGTAACTCCAACGTTGTTTTTGTTGTGTGTTTTTGTGTCTATAAGGTGTGTGTGTGTGTGTGTGTGTGTGTGTGTGTGTGTGTGTGTCAGCCACCATCACCTGCACAGATGGTCACGCCTTTTTTCCCTTCCATAACTTTTCAGTGTTTTTGTTAACTCATGTGATAGAGGGGTGATTCCTGCCTCTGTCTGGGCACCTTGTTTATTAATTGTCTGTCTGTCTGTCTGTCTGTCTCTCTGTCTATCTGTCTCTCTGTCTATTTTAATCGGTGTGTGTGTGTGTGTGTGTGTGTGTGTGTGTGTGTGTGTGTGTGTGTGTGTCCATCTCTTTTTCATCTAAGTATTTTCTCTATCTCTCTCTCCATCCCTTTCCATTTATCTCTATCCTTCCCTCTTTCCTTTTTCTCCCATCCTTCCTCTCCTCTTCTATCTCTATTTCTTCTTTTCTTTTTTCCTCTCCCCTTTTCTCTATCTCATTCCCTTCCTTTGTCCCTCTTTTTCTGTCTCCTTCCTTCCTTCCCTCCCTCTCTACTTGCCATTTTCCTTTCCTCCCCCATTTCCCCATTCTTCCTATCGTCCTTTCTGCCCTCGCAAACTTAACCCTCTCCTTCTCGCCCTCCCTCCCCCCCTCTCTATCCTCCCTTCCTCTATCCCCCACCTTCCCTCCTTCTCTACCCTCCCTCCCTCCCTCCCTCCCTCCATTACCGACTAACAACGTCAGCCATAAACTGTGACGGACAATAAACAATCAGAAATAAAGGATCCTTCGTCAGGAAATTTTGGTGGGTAGCTGGTGTTAGGTTAGGTTAGGTTAGGTTAGGTTAGTAGTTTTGGGTTGGTAGGTGGTGTTAGGTCAGCCCGCCCCCCACCTCTTATGCTGAGTTGTTCCCTTAAGTTAATTGGTGATTTAAACTGCGACATAAAAGTTAATTCTTCCAAGTTCTTACGTAATAATTATTTTCGCTGTGAAGGTGGAGGGGGGGGTGGTGGTGGTGACTGTGGCCAGGGTGGAGGGGGGGTGGTGGCGACTGTGGCCAGGGTGGAGGGGGGTGGTGGCGACTGTGGCCAGGGTGGAGGGAAGGTGGTGGCGACTGTGGCCAGGGTGGAGGGGGGGTGGTGGCGACTGTGGCCAGGGTGGAGGGGAGGGTGGAGGTGACTGTGGCCAGGGTGGAGGGGAGGGTGGAGGTGACTGTGGGCCGGGTGGAGGGAGGATGGTGGTGACTGTGGCCAGGGTGGAGGGGGGGTGGTGGCGACTGTGGCCAGGGTGGAGGGGGGTGGTGGCGACTGTGGCCAGGGTGGAGGGAAGGTGGTGGCGACTGTGGCCAGGGTGGAGGGGGGGTGGTGGCGACTGTGGCCAGGGTGGAGGGGAGGGTGGAGGTGACTGTGGCCAGGGTGGAGGGGGGGGGGGTTGGTGGTGGCTGTGGCCAGGGTGGAGGGGAGGGGGTGGTGACTGTGGCCAGGGTGGAGGTGACTGTGGCCAGGGTGGAGGTGACTGTGGCCAGGGTGGTGGTGACTGTGGCCAGGGTGGAGGTGACTGTGGCCAGGGTGGTGGTGACTGTGGCCAGGGTGGTGGTGACTGTGGCCAGGGGAGGGTGGAGACGAGTGTAGCCTTTTCTACCTCCCCATCCCCCTTCCTCCTTCTCCTCCTCCATCTCACCGCTACCCTTTTCTCTCCTCTTTTCTCCTCGTTCATCTCCTCTTCATTTATCCTCCCTCTTCCTCTTCTCACCCCTACCCCTCTCAGCATCTTCTCCCTTCCTCTTCCTTCCCAACCTCTCTCCTTCCTCCTTTTCCCTCTGTCTTCCTTATTTCCCATAAAAGGAGAAAAGGAAGAAAAAGGAGAAACGTAGGACAATAATAATAATAGTAAGAAGAAGAAGAAGAAATAATAATGATAGTAATAATTAAGAAGAAGAAGAAGAGGAAGAAGAAGAAGAGGAAGAAGAAGAAGAAGAAGAAGAAGAAGAGGAAGAAGAAGAAGAGGAAAAAGAAGAAGAAGAAGAAGAAGAAGAAGAAGAAGAAGTCAGGGTGTATTAGAATAAGTTTGACAGGAGTCTCCAAGCTTCACTAATCCTCTACAAACATGGCCACCGCGATCTATGTTTGCTTACTGTTAATTCTGGTCGGGGGAGGGGAGAAATGGGGGAGAGGGGGGTGGGGGAAAGTGAGGAGAAGGGGGTGGGGGGAAGTAGGGAGGATAGGGGTGGTGGGGGAAAGTGGGGAGGATAGGGGGTAGTGGGGGGAAGTAGGGAGGATAGGGGGTGGTGGGGGGAAGTGGGGAGGAGAGGGGGTGGGGGAAGTGGGGAGGAGAGGGGTGGTGGGTAAGTGAAGAAGAGCAGGGGAGGTAGAGGAATATGGGGTGAGAGGGAAGGGGAGTGGGAGGAAGAGAGAGAGAGGGTTGGGGAGG
The DNA here is from genome assembly GCA_958450375.1 of Homarus gammarus. NCBI lineage: Eukaryota > Metazoa > Arthropoda > Malacostraca > Decapoda > Nephropidae > Homarus > Homarus gammarus. The sequence goes on along the minus strand of CAUDMG010003527.1, from coordinate 69,109 downwards.
TTAAGATGATGAGGGAAGGAAGAAGGCGGGGGGAGGAGTGAGAGGAGAAAAAGGAGAGGGAAGGGAGAGGAGAAAGGGGAGAAGTGATGAGGAGAGGAAAGAAGAGAGAGGAGAATGAGATGGAACAGGGGAGAAAGGAGTGAAAGGTGAAAGGGGGAGATAAGAAGGGGGAAGGAGGAGGGTGAAATAGTAGAGGGGGATAGGAGGGAAGGGGGGGGGGAATAGAGAGGGGAAAGGAAGAAAGTTGGAGAGAGAGGGGAAAAATGTGTGAGGGAAAATGGGGAGAGAAAGGGGAAGAAAACGAAGATAGGGAAAGAATTGGGAAGTGAGAAGAAGAAAGCAATAATGGTAAAGGATGGAAGGGGAATGTGCAAGTGGGAAGGGAAAAGTAATAAGAGGAAATGGAGTGTAAGAAGGAGGAGGAGGAAGGAGAGGAGGAGGAGGAAGAAGAAGGAGGAAGGAGAGAAGGAGGGAAAGGAAGATGCACTTGAGATCCATGACAAGTTTCAAGAAAATACTCCCAGGTACTTCATTACACACACACACACACACACACACACACACACACACCTTTCACCCATTCGTATTCCTGAGATTTTGGGTGTACAGTACAGGTGTCTGGTGTACAGTACAGGTGTCTGGTGTACAGTGCAGGTGTCTGGTGTACAGTACAGGTGTCTGGTGTACAGTACAGGTGTCTGGTGTACAGTACAGGTGTCTGGTGTACAGTGCAGGTGTCTGGTGTACAGTACAGGTGTCTGGTGTACAGTACAGGTGTCTGGTGTACAGTACAGGTGTCTGGTGTACAGTACAGGTGTCTGGTGTACAGTGCAGGTGTCTGGTGTACAGTACAGGTGTCTGGTGTACAGTGCAGGTGTCTGGTGTACAGTACAGGTGTCTGGTGTACAGTGCAGGTGTCTGGTGTACAGTACAGGTGTCTGGTGTACAGTGCAGGTGTCTGGTGTACAGTGCAGGTGTCTGGTGTACAGTACAGGTGTCTGGTGTACAGTACAGGTGTCTGGTGTACAGTACAGGTGTCTGGTGTACAGTACAGGTGTTTGGTGTGCAGTACAGGTGTCTGGTGTACAGTACAGGTGTCTGGTGTACAGTGCAGGTGTCTGGTGTACAGTGCAGGTGTCTGGTGTACAGTGCAGGTGTCTGGTGTGCAGTACAGGTGTCTGGTGTGCAGTACAGGTGTCTGGTGTACAGTACAGGTGTCTGGTGTACAGTACAGGTGTTTGGTGTGCAGTACAGGTGTCTGGTGTACAGTACAGGTGTCTGGTGTACAGTACAGGTGTCTGGTGTACAGTGCAGGTGTCTGGTGTACAGTGCAGTATTTAGTGTAGAATTATGATGGTTTTTGAGTAGTGTGTGATGCAGCGGAGGAATGATTTGTTTGATGGTGATTAATTAGTGAGGGATTACCTGTGTGTGTGTGTGTGTATGAGTGTATGTGTGTGTGTGTGTGTATATCTGTATGTTAATGTATATGTACGTGTAAATGTTTCAGTTCTATGGACGTTTCAATTATTTACCAAGAAAACATAAAAACAAACATTTCATCATCTTAGGTCAATCTGCTTAAAAAAAAACAAATAAATAAAAAATAAACATTTGGCCAGCCTTGGTGACGGTCAGAGCCACCAGCAATAAAGTCTTGATAATGAGATCGTAGAGCAATAAGGTCCAGTCCTGTCCTGGCCAGTGAGGGTGATCGGGTCCTCATTAGGTAGAGCTCTACTCCCCCCTTCAGCTCCAACACACACATAATAAACGACACAATAATCTTCCTCTCCCTTATACACCCACTCCCGCCATGGCCTTCCTCTTGGTCGATGGAGACTTTATCTTTTCTTCCGGTTCAAAGGATGTTTATACCACATCCTTAAACATTATTATCAACATCTCCAAACACTGATGTTATTTTTTTGCGGTATATTTAGTTATTATTTAGCTGTTGTATATATTGTAATACTTTTCTATCCAGTTAATAATTGACTTAATTTCAAATATTAAACAAAAGACGATCAGATGTAATGTTTTTGTGGATGTAAGTCACTTTATATTGAGTTCGAGCCACTGTTTACCTTTTGTAAGAGGTTCAGGAGCATATCAAGAGTTTGTTGTGTGTTTCGATCGACTGTCGGGTTTCAGTGGACGCAATAGATGTTTTAGGGAGGGATCCAGGGCCATGTGAAAAATTCTATGAGATTATTAATTTTATAAACATTTGCTGTGTGTGTGTGTGTGTGTGTGTGTGTGTGTGTGTGTGTGTGTGACCAACTATTGTCCTGGTAACGGTATGAACAATAATAACACTTCTTCTTTGGGGGGGGGGGGGGGAGAAGGATCAAAGAAAACGATGACATGAGACACTCTTCTGCGGTGACTACATTAATTTACAGTAACACTCTCACCAGTTGGATATTTACCCCTCCATGGTACAGGTTTGCGGACACAGTTTGCATCTTCTCGAATTTATTATTATTATTATTATTATTATTATTATTATTATTATTATTACTGGAGGGCAAGGTTCACACTAACCCTTTGTACACACACACACACACACACACACACACACACAATAATAATAACAGGTTTACCCCAAACACACCAGGATTATTCCAGGTTTAAATGTGTGGTTTATTTTCCTCTTGTCTTGTTATTATGAATGTAGAATAAACAAATTAAACCAGTTTTCCGTGTCGACCTGTGATAGAAATAACTTAGTCAGGTATTGTGTGCAGGTGGGAGATAAGGCTTAATTAATTAGTACCTGGGAGAACACACAGGTGAGATTTACTTAATTAGCACAAGGAGAACGGAGGGAGATAGTCATAGATAATTAATACCTGGGAAAACGCAATTAGATGTAAGGTGTAACCCAATTGATTATACCTGGGAGAACACAGATACAGGTGAGGTTTAATTGGTATTTACATAGAAGAAACACCAGAAATTAAATAAGACCAATTAATTTTTTTTGCCATATTGTGAAGATAAATATTTTCCTTTCCCCTCTTCTCCTTTTCCTCTCCCTCTGCCCTCTTCTTTTTCTCCTTTCCCCTCATCTTCCCTTCTCAGTTGTCCCTCCCTGGATCACTTAACACTTGTCCTGGGTCAACCTTACCTAACCCAACCTTTCCTGAACCTAACATTCACAAGAGAGAGAGAGAGAGAGAGAGAGAGAGAGAGAGAGAGAGAGAGAAAGAGAGAGCTTCACATTAACTCATATATAAGACAACGGTACCAAATTAGGTCTGTTTTTTTTTTCTTTAACTAAATATTTCAAACACAGATGATATGTAATAAGAACCAACACACACACACACACACACACACACACACACACACACACACACACACACGAGCCCCACATTGACTCACCCAGCAAGGGAATTAAAACAACGGGATTACAACAACAGTAATCTTCTACCTGGCAAATTGGATTAAGAGAGTTTTTTGTGGACGCTGAAACTCTCACCGTGTATGCATATGTATACCTAACACATTATACACCGCATACACCCTCAGCACGCTAAAAAAAAAAAACAAAAAAAAAAAAAACATTACTAACAATCTGGGATTATTACACACACACACACACACACACACACATACATAGACTGAGAGTTTGAGAGAGAGAGTAAAAAAAAAAAAACAGGGTTGTGAATATATAAAAGCAGGGGAATTAAAACACTAGAAGTAAACACACACTATGATAACTTGGTTCTGCTCTGAGGTTTGTTTATGATCTCGCCGTGTAAACACTTTGTCCTTCAGGCGAATTTACCCAGCGACCAGAACCCTTATGTTGGCTCTGTGGCTCAATGGCTGGGTGGGTGGATGGTTCGCTGGCTGGGTGGCTTCCTTAGTGGCTTGCTGGGTGGCTAAGTGGTTGCTGGTTGGGTGGCTCGCTGGCTGGGTGGCTCGATGGGTGGCTCGCTGCGTGGGTGGCGGGATGGAACCTCTTCATCTTGCGGTGGTTGAAACATCATCTTACACTGGAGCCTTATCTTGTGACTGGAAATTTATATTATATAAATTTTCTTAACCTGACCTGACCTTTACTTAACTTGACCTGCCCTTTAATTAACTTTTACTTGACCCGGTATCTGTTTAAAGGAAGGTGATTGGTCCAGTTTATTAAGTCTCGGAAGGTGATTGGTCCAGTGTGTTGTTTCGAAAGGTGATTGGTCCACTTCTAATTGGTTCCAGCCCTAATGAACCCCACCATACTTAACCATTATTAGGGATGTGACATAGTCCTGGCGAGTCCCTATATCTAATAGGCTCCTTCCTGTACTAATGGCCCACTGTAATGGCCCACGGTAATGGCCCAACCGGTGATCATATAGGTTAATTTTAAAGTAAATTAGAGTAAGAACAGGTAGGATTGAGGCCTATCAGATCAGGGCCATGGGAACAGGATAGCATAAGAGCCAATCAGAACAGACCTCATATATTAGATTGGGAACAGGTAGGATTGAGGCCTATCAGATCAGGACCATGGGAACAGAATAGCACAAGAGCTAATCAGAACAGACCCCATATATTAGATTGGGAACAGGTAGGATTGAGGCCTATCAGATCAGGACCATGGGAACAGAATAGCATAAGAGCCAATCAGAACAGACCCCACTTGGCCTATAACCACCTCGATCATCCCCCCCCCCACCCCCTAAGATGATTAAACACAGGTGATATTAATGCACTAACTCATGACACGACCCACAACAACAACAACAACAACAACAACAACAACAACTTTCCATCCCATAAAGGCGGCTCCAGTTAGTGTGATCCATCGGTATATAGATCACAAACACACACACACACAAGACACACACACACACACATACACACAGACACACACACACACAGTACATCATTGTAGACGAGGAGAGTTATGCATTAAAAACCCACATTAATGAGTTGGGGGTAATGAGGGAGAGAGGGAGGGAGTTGTTGGTGATGAGGGAGGGAGGGAGTTGGTGGTGATGAGGGAGGGAGGGAGTTGGTGGTGATGAGGGAGAGAGGGAGTTGGGGGTTATGAGGGAGAGAGGGAGTTGGTGGTGATGAGGGAGGGAGGGAGTTGGTGGTGATGAGGGAGAGAGGGAGTTGGGGGCTACGAGGGAGGGAGAGAGGGAGTTGGGGGTTATGAGGGAGAGAGGGAGTTGTTGGTGATGAGGGAGGGAGGGAGTTGGTGGTGATGAGGGTGAGAGGGAGTTGGGGGCTACGAGGGAGGGAGAGAGGGAGTTGGGGGTTATGAGGGAGAGAGGGAGTTGGTGGTGATGAGGGAGGGAGAGAGGAAGTTGGGGGTTATGAGGGAGGGAGGGAGTTGGTGGTGATGAGGGAGGGAGGTAGTTGGTGGTGATGAGGGAGGGAGGGAGTTGGGGGCTATGAGGGAGGGAGTTAGTGGAAATTATGGAGTTGGTGGTTAGGTTATATTAGGTTAGGTTAAGTTAGGTTAAGTTAGGTTAGGTTAGGTTAGGTTAGGTTAGGTTAGGTTAGGTTCACAGGTAACTCACAACTAACACAGCAGACCTTCACAAACAAAGAGCCACTCACTTGTAAACAAATAAAACTTACACTTTGCACAAGATTCGCGATATCCGCCGTTCAGAAGCAGATATATCAACAGATTTTGGCGATTTTTATGGACGAATGGTACACTACAAGTTTCCTACACCCACTATATTTTATCATACACCGACTACACCCTATCATACACCGACTACACCCTATCATACACCGACTACACCCATCATACACCAACTACACCCCATCATACACCGACTACACCCATCATACACCGACTACACCCCATCATACACCGACTACACCCCATCATACACCGACTACACCCATCATACACCGACTACACCCCATCATACACCGACTACACCCCATCATACACCAACTACACCCCATCATACACCGACTACACCCCATCATACACCAACTACACCCATCATACACCAACTACACCCCATCATACACCGACTACACCCCATCATACACCGACTACACCCCATCATACACCGACTACACCCCATCATACACCGACTACACCCCATCATACACCGACTACACCCCATCATACACCAACTACGCCCCATCATACACCGACTACACCCCATCATACACCAACTACACCCCATCATACACCGACTACACCCCATCATACACCAACTACACCCCATCATACACCGACTACACCCCATCATACACCAACTACACCCCATCATACACCAACTACACCCCATCATACACCGACTACACCCCATCATACACGAACTACACCCCATCATGCACCGACTACACCCCATCATACACCACACGAGCACGGCCACACAATCCTCCCCCCCTCTCCTTCCCTCCCTCCCTCCCTCCCTCTCTCCCTCCCCACAAGACCACATCTCCCTACACCTTTTTTCCCCCCAGGTGAGTCTCAGGGTCTGACGAGCAGTTGTGTATTTACCGCCGGCAAACACTCACCCAGCAGAGTTTTACCAGCCTAGGCAGGGCTTCCGAGCGTCTCTTCTCTCCCTGGGTACTGGTAGACGCTTCAACCACCTCCTCGTCTTCCTTCCTACTTTCCTCCTTACTGCTTCTTCTTCTTCCTCCTCCTTCTCCTCCTCCTCCTCCTTCAAGAGTAGTTATATCTCCAATCTCGCCTCCCTCCTCCTTCCTCCTCCCCCTGCTGCTTACCTGCCTCAGGAGAGAAGAGGAAGAGGCAGTGAGGCAATGTTTTGTGTACGCATCAAATCCAGAGCGTTTGTTTATCCTTCTCGAGAGTTGATATACGCAGCTCACTTTTTTTTTACCTCTCTCTCTCTCTCTCTCTCTCTCTCTCTCTCATGTGAACCAAACCTAACCTAACCAAACCTAACCTAACCTAGCCTAACCTACAGGAAGCATTAGGGGTCTTTAATCATCAGGTAAAATGATAATTAATCTGAGTACCGAATCATCACATTTAAATTTATATTAATACCATAAACAACTCAAGACTCATATACATAATTTACATAATAGTTTCTCGTGTATATATGTCCCTTTGTCTGTCTGTTAATATAAATAAGAATAAAATAAAATTACCATAAAGCAAAGTTTGGTTTCCTCTCCCTCACGTGATCAAGTTCCCTCCTGTAGTTAGTTAGTTAGTTGTACAAATATTCATCGTCTCTTGTACACCTGGGAACTTGCATCTGATGTATCTATGTGTGTCGGCTTTGTTATTATACCATTGGGGGGAGTGTTTCTTGCTGCATTGTATATCTGTCTGTCTGTCTGTTTGTTTGTTTGTTTCTGTCTCTCATTCTACGGTTGTCTGTCTGTCTGTCTGTGTCGCCATACCCTCCCCCTTTCCCTGTCTGTGTATATGTTAACATGATCTATTGTATGTTATGCGTATAGGTGTTTGCTTCTACATGTATGTTTGTTTGTGTGTATGTGATCGTGTACATGTGCGTATATATATATGTACTGTATGGGTGTGTGTGTGTGTGTGTGTGTGTGTGTGTGTGTGTTTTGTACGTGTGTGTATACAAGTATGTGTTGTGAGTATGTATGTATATATGTATGTATGTATGTATGTATGTGAGATAACCATGTACTTATACGCTTGGTTTAGGTTTCAGGTTTCTATAACAAAATAATGAAAGTTGTATAGTTAAAAAATACTGACATCCAATAACCTATTTTAAAAATGGTTTAGGCATTATTGAATTACCTCTCTCTCTCTCTCTCTCTCTCTCTCTCTCTCTCTCTCTCTCTCTCTCTCTCTCTCTCTCTCTCTCTCTCTCTCTCTCAATAGTGAAGGATGAGGGAGATGCGAGAGAGAGGGAGGGAGGGAGGGAGGGGGAGATAATGAGGGAGAAGGGATTAAGGAAGGGAACAAGGGAGGAGATGGTGAAAGGGAAGAAAGAATCAGGGAATTGGGAGGAGGGAGAGAATGGGAGAGTAAGGGGAGAAGAAGGGTGAAGGAGGGGGTGGGGGAGAGGAAGGGTGAAGGAGGGGGTGGGGGAGAGGAAGAGAGGGAGGTTATCGAGGCCCTACCAAGAGTTCGACAATATTGACAGGTCGCACGAGTCAACAAATACTCCCTTGTTATTCCTCGCTACCATCACCACTCTGCTCCCTTCCCCCCTCACAGTTAAGGGAGTTTATGAGCACCCTAAGTGACTCACTGATGCTACCACTCATTAACCTCTGTTCTAAAAGCTTCGTTAGTTAAATTTTCAACTTAATTGGAGGTGTGAGAACGTATGTGACTCAGTTCAGCTCTGGGATAAAGGTAGATTTTCACTGATTTGTTGTGTTTGATTTCTTTGATTTTAATTAGGGAGAATATAAAGCCAAACTAGTTCATTAAGGCTATAACATAATGGTTTCTTAAAGGTTTCTCACACTTATGTAGAGTCTTTATTGAAAAAACTCAAAAATCCCGAAGAAGGAGTAACAAAAGAGCCGCAGGTACCTAGGGTCACGCTTCCACTACCTCCTCCTCTGCCACTCTTGAAGATACCTGTTATAATCACCTTCTCTCCGTCTCTTTCTTAATTCTCTTTTACTCAACCATTAGTTTTTAGTCTCTTTACTATTATCTCTTAGGTGTCTTTGGTCTCTTTATTATAGTATTTCTTATCTCAAAATTCTCCCTTCAGATGTTCTCTATTCTCAAACTTGGTCCATTCTATAAAACTTTCCGACAGATCCTATCCCATATAAACCTTCCCTTTCTCCCCCCCACCCAACCCACCCCTTCCCTCCTTTTCCTTAATATCCTCTCCAGAGCTCATTACTTTAACCCTTTCACCAGGTCCTCTTCTCGGTGAAAGTCCTGTCAAACCCCTTTCAATTTTCTTTTTAGGCCATTTCTTTTACACCTTTTTCCAGGGTCCTCTTCTTAAAAAAAAAAAGTCTTGTGATATACCTTTTCATGGGCCAATTTCTTAGGCCCTGTTTTATACTTTTCACAGCTCCTTTTTTATGTCTGTCTCCCCACCCTTTTTCTCCCTTCCTTTTCTCTTACGCTTTTTTTAGAGCCCCTTTCTTCTACCCTAGTAATTATTTAACCTTTTTCATGACGTATTTTCCCTCACATTCCGCCCCCTTCATGCCCCTTTCTTTGTAGCCCTTCTCCCCCTTTAAATACAAATTTAAAGCACTTTCTATCCCTTTCTTCCTTCTCCTCTTTCTCCCTTTCTATCCTCTTCCCCCTCATTTCTCCCTTTCTATCCTCCTCCCCCTCATTTCTCCCTTTCTATCCTCCTCCCCCTTATTTCTCCCTTTCTATCCTCCTCCCCCTCATTTCTCCCTTTCTATCCTCCTCCCCCTCCTTTCTCCCTTTCTATCCTCCTCCCCCTCATTTCTCCCTTTCTATCCTCCTCCCCCTCTTTCTCCCTTTCTATCCTCCTCCCCCTCTTTCTCCCTTTCTATCCTCCTCCCCCTCCTTTCTCCCTTTCTATCCTCCTCCCCCTCCTTTCTCCCCTTCTATCCTCCTCCCCCTCCTTTCTCCCTCTCCAATACCCTTTCTACAAACCCTCCTCTTTCTCTCCCCCTTCAAATGACCTCTCTCTTAAGTGTCCACCTTCAGCTCCCTACCGTCTCCCTTTCTTTAGTAACCCCTTTCTGTCGCCCCTTTCTCACCTCCTAACAATGGTTTTTATTTTTGTGTAACATTTCCTCACCTTCCACTTTGTTCCCATAATCCCTGACTTCCGGACAGGTAAGGGCAGACTATGAGAACAAATGTTTTTATTTATTTTTTTCTTTGTTTTTGTGTTTTTATTGTGGTGTTTTATTGTTTGTTTGTTTTTTTGGTCTTGTTTTTGTTTTCACTAATTTGGTCTTTGAAATGTTGGGTTTTGTTCGTATTTTCTTCTTTATTTGTTCTTTTCTTTTTATTCATTCTGTTTATTCGATATTTATTTGCCGAGAGAGAGAGAGAGAGAGGGGGGGGGTGGGAGGGTTGCTATGTGGCTGCTGGGAAATATTTACCTGCATTTTCTTACTTTAATTAACCGCTATTGCCTCCAGGTGAAATTTCTCAGTAATCACAGGTAATTAAACAACTTTGCTACATAAACTACAAAATGTTTTATCTAAATATGTAGTTTTATTTATTTATTTATTTATTTATTTTTGGTTTTCAGGATTCCCACACTGTATCGTTCAGGAAGGAGGCCATGTTCAACACCATTTTTTAATACAGACAGGTAAGTCGCTCTAATTATCCCTTTGTAATGGTCACTGACAGGTGTTGCTAAATCATGTTCTTCAAAAGGTGATTTTTTTTTAAGCATACAATCACTATTTTATGAGTTAATGAGTACAATCAATAACATTTCTATACATTGGTGTTTTAATTGTTGTCATTTTAAATATCCTCACGCAGCAATTAATATTTCAAGACAGAATTAAATAGAGAGTCATTAGTCAAATTTGAGTGCTCTTATAACTAGCCTGACGAAAACAGAAAAAAAAAATATTATCGTGTTTTAAATCGCCAGAAATTGACTTTATCGCGAAATGTTTGGCGCGAATAATATCTTTGGGAGTGAATTACTGTACTTCGATCTATCTACTAAACCCACGTGTATTGGCTTTACCTCCCATTACCTCTGAGACACACACTCACACACACACACACACACACACACACACACACACACACACACACACACACACACACACCATTGAGTACCCCCACTTTAAATAAAATATATTTCTCACCCTCTCCCTCTTCTTCCTCCTTCTCCCTTCTCCCTCATCCTTCTCCCTCTCCTCATCCTCCTCTCTCCTCCTCCCGTGGTCACCCTCTCTTCCTCCCCTCTTCCTCCCCTCCCTCTTCCTCCACACCCTCCCCTTTCCCCCTCCCCATCTGTGGTCACCCCCTCCTTCTCCCTCTTCCCTCGTCTCCTTCTTTCCCCCCCTCCCCCTCTCCCCTCCCCCTGTGGTCACCCCTGTCCTACACAAAAGGCTTCCCTGGCCTGTCTCCCGGCTACTCTGTTTACTCCCGCCATTTAATTACTTGATTTTGTTGAGTATAGTCGGTCAATGGGCCCCCGTGACAGCTCTACCATGGGGAATTAGTTATGGGGGTGGGTTAGGTGGGTGGGTGAAGGGGGTGAAGTGGGTAGGTAGGTAGGTAGGTAGGTGAGAGTAAGGTTTAGTTAGACGAGAGAAGAGCCAATTAAACCATAGAAAATAAAACCCGGGAGGAAATGGTTTATTACACAGGTTTAGTTTGACGTTGTTTTAACCGCAGCTTCGTGAGTAGGAAGTTTGATTTAATCTGCCGATGTTTTTTTTTTTTTTTAACTTATTTATTACATCCGGGTTTTTCCTTAAGTTTGGCGGCCCTGGACTTTATTAAGTGAGTTTACCCAAAATTCTTGTCTCTCTCTCTCTCTCTCTCTCTCTCTCTCTCTCTCTCTCTCTCTCTAATGTTGAAAATATTTATTCTTACTACTACTACTACTCATAATAATAATAATAATAATAATAATAATAATAATAATGATAATAATAATAATAATAATAATAATAATAATAATAATAGTATCGTTTTCAAAATGCAATTAACCAGTGCAGTAAGTAATTTATTTGCAAAAATATAAAAAGATTTGTCCTCAGTACACAGTAATACCATTTTAGTTTCGAATTATTTATATATAAGATAATTTAAATATTTTGAGACATGCGAGTACGGCTATGAGTAACTAAATAACAATTATTAAATTTATAAAAAATATGGTATTATTATTATTATTATTATTATTATTATTGGTAGTAGTAGTAGTAGTAGTAGTAGTAGTAGTAGTAGTAGTAGTATCATCATTATATATTACATTACGATATATAGGGTTGGGTCAGTCATCATCCCAACCTCTCCAATATTAGGATTTCAACTTTCGAAAGATGGATTGGTCTCACATGATTATTTATTATTTAACACTAAACCCCATTATATCCTTATTTCCTTCCTTATTTATCCATCTCTCCCAGTGTAGAGGAAGAAGGATAAAATAAATAACGAATGATAAAAATGTTTCCTCTCCGCGTCTACCAAAACAATGGCGCAGGTGTTGTCCTTTTAAACTATGTCCGCCGTCGGGATAAATTTTCGGGTAATTTAGTGGCAATAAGTGCGTTAGTGACCTACTCGTGTAATAATATGCAAAAAATAATATTTCTAGGAATTCATGAAACATAATTCGTGCGTTGAAAAGTGAAGAGACGCTACCGACTCATTCTTTAAATTTATTCTGATTTTACTGGTAACTGTGACAGTGATTTATTTAACTGATAATAACCTTGATGTATTGAGTGGTACTGAGAGGGATTTTGTTGATTTTTGACAGTGAACACGGAATGTGATGGTGAGAAACGTGATTCTGTGATGTCATTGGTGAGTCACGACACTGTCTCTTTAAACCATAACCTAATCGATTATTTTATCAATGTTTTATTATTAATATGTCTTTCCAATAAGGTAAGTGAGTTTTTTATTTTATTTATCAATGCTGTAACCTCATATTTTTTTATATGTTATGTGTATTTGTGTATTTTTTTATTTTTATTTTACACAAGTCAATTAGTTACTCAAAGTATGTAATATTTTTTTTTTTTTAGTCTATTGCTAAGCTGTTTGTCCAGTCACCGTACACTATACATCCTAATATTGTGTCCAGGTGCCCCAAGGGTGTCTGTTTGGTAACGGGAGTGCTCTTACACTTTTGTCCGGCCATTACCCCCAGGGACCTTTAAAAATAGAAAGCTGAAATTTGAATAAAGTTGTGCGCAGGTGTTTTGTTGGTATGGGAAGGACAGTGTGTTTTGTTTTATTATTATTATTATTATTATTATTATTATTATTATTATTATTATTGTTGTTGTTTTTGTTGTTGTTGTTGTTGTATTTGCGAATTAGCTTCCTCATAAGCGCTTCCTCACCTCTTTGTCTCCCCACCCTCTCGCTCCCTCTCTCCCCACTCCATCAAGACATCTCCCTCCTCTCCCTCACACCATTCCATACCCTCCCGTTCATCCCCCCCACCCCCCTCACTCGTTATCATCCCCTCTCCTTGTCTCACCATCTTATTCTTCCCCCTTTTCCCCTCACTATCCCACCGTCCACTCAATCGTCACCATCCAGTTTCCTCACCTCCCTCACCCCTCACTATCTCCCTCACCAATCACCATCGCTCTCATCCCTCACTATCTCCCTCACCCCTCATATGTTTTCCACCACTACCCCTCACCACCTCCCTCACCCCTCACTACCTCCCTCACCCCTCACCATCTCCCTCACCCCTCACCACCTCCCTCACCCCTCACCACCTCCCTCACCCCTCACCACCTCCCTCATTCCTCACTACCTCCCTCAGCCCTCATCACCTCCCTCACCACTCACCACCTCCCTCACCACTCACCACCTCCCTCACCACTCACTACCTCCCTCACCCCTCACCCCTCACCACCTCCCTCACCCCTCACCACCTCCCCCATCCCTCACCACCTCCCTCACCCCTCACCACCTCCCTCACCCCTCACCACCTCCCTCACCCCTCACTACCTCCCTCACCTCTCACCACCTCATTCACCCCTCACCACCTCCCTCACCCCTCACCACCTCCCTCACCCCTCACCACCTCCCTCACCCCTCACCACCTCCCTCACCCCTCACCACCTCCCTCACCCCTCACCACCTCCCTCACCACTCACTACCTCCCTCACCCCTCACCACCTCCCTCACCCCTCACCACCTCCCACACCCCTCACCACCTCCCTCACCACTCACTACCTCCCTCACCCCTCACCCCTCACCACCTCCCTCACCCCTCACTACCTCCCTCACCCCTCACCACCTCCCTCACCCCTCACTACCTCCCTCACCCCTCACCACCTCCCTCACCCCTCACCACCTCCCTCACCACTCACTACCTCCCTCACCACTCACCACCTCCCTCACCCCTCACCACCTCCCCCACCCCTCACCACCTCCCTCACCACTCACTACCTCCCTCACCCCTCACCACCTCCCTCACCCCTCACCACCTCCCTCACCACTCACTACCTCCCTCACCCCTCACCACCTCCCTCACCCCTCACCACCTCCCTCACCCCTCACTACCTCCCACACCCCTCACTACCTCCCTCACCCCTCACCACCTCCCTCACCCCTCACCACCTCCCTCACCCCTCACCACCTCCCTCACCCTCACCACCTCCCTCACCCCTCACCACCTCCCTCACCCTCACTACCTCCCTCACCCCTCACCTCACCTCCCTCACCCCTCCTACCTCCCCCACCCCTCACCACCTCCCTCACCCCTCACCACCTCCCTCACCCCTCACCACCTCCCTCACCCCTCACCACCTCCCTCACCCCTCACCACCTCCCTCACCCCTCACCACCTCCCTCACCCCTCACTACCTCCCCCACCCCTCACTACCTCCCTCACCCCTCACCACCTCCCTCACCCCTCACCACCTCCCTCACCCCTCACCACCTCCCTCACCCCTCACCACCTCCCTCACCCCTCACCACCTCCCTCACCCCTCACTACCTCCCTCACCCCTCACCACCTCCCTCACCCCTCACTACCTCCCCCACCCCTCACCACCTCCCTCACCCCTCACCACCTCCCTCACCCCTCACCACCTCACTCACCACCTCCCTCACCCCTCACCACCTCCCTCACCCCTCACCACCTCCCTCACCCCTCACCACCTCCCTCACCACTCACCACCTCCCTCACCCCTCACTACCTCCCTCACCCCTCACTTGTCTCCACCACCACCAGCACAATGTTTACTCAATAAGATTACCCCGCAGTCTCCCGCTGCCGCCAGGGGCGTTTACCGGGCCAAACACCCTGGAAATTCGACTTAATTGCCAGCTGGTGATTAATGGTCAAACTTGATGATTGATTTCTCTGCAAACACGTCGGCCTGAGCGTACTGCTGCTGCTGCTGCTGGTGGTGGTGCTGCTGCTGGTGGTGGTGCTGCTGCTGTTGATCCCTTCTGTTCTTAGCCACAAACATATATACTCCTTCCCACCCCCTTCCCAGCTCTTCATCCTTCTCCCTTGTCATGTATATAATTTCCTCCCTCCCTTTTTCCTCCTTCCTTTCCTCCCCCTTCCCTCAACATAAATATACTTTATCTTTCACTGCCTCCTTCCTCCCTCCTTCCCTCCCTCCCTCCAGCCTTTCTCCTTCCCCCTCCTTCCCCCTTTCCTCCTTTTCCCTCCTTGCTTCCCCCTCCCTCCCTCCTACTCCTTCCCCCTCCCTCCCTTCCATCCCTTCCCCCTCCCTCCATATACATGGACTTCTTCCCTCTCCTTTGAAAACTTTCTAGAAGGTATAAGTAGATGTATTCTGTCCGCTCCATCTGGACAAACTTCCCTCACACCGCACATGTCAGCTGGGCAACCTGACACACAATCCCGCCTGACTCAATCCCGCCTGACTCAATCCCGCCAGGCAAAATCCCACCAGACAAAATCTCACTAGAAAAAAATCCCGTCAGACAAAATCTCGCTAGACAAAATCCCTCCAGACAAAATCCCGCCGGACAAAATCCCGCCGGACAAAATCCCGCCAGACAAAATCCCACCTGAAACAATCCCACCAGACAAAAAATATCAACCGGACAGATTCCCAGTTGGATAAAATCTCACTGAACAAAATCCCACCCGGACAAAATAGCTTCCAGTGGACATTAACTGCTGGGCGATATCAGCTTGTATAAATTCCCTTCCGAAAATACCAAAGTCCTGTTCCTTCCTTCCTTCCTTCCTTCCTTTTTTTCTAAACTCTCTTGCTCTTCTGTTTCCTGTTCCCTTCTTCCGGTCTTTTGATTTTCCTCTTCTGTTTATTTCCCTCCTATCCTCCATTCCTTCATCTCCCTTCTCTATCTCCCAACCCCACTCACTTCCCTCTTCTCTATCACCACCCTTCCCCTATCCCTCCCCTCTCACTATCTACTTTCCTCCTTCCATCCAACCCATCCCACCCACTCTACCTCTCTTCCTCTTCTCCCTCTCTTTCTCACCGTCTCTACATGTGGCTACCCCCTCCCCTCCCCACCCAGCCCACCCAATCATACCTGGTCACAGCACCTCAGGATTCGGTGACATTTGAGAGAGTTTGTCAGCCAAGGCGTTTATAGTGGCCAACTGCTTCACCTTCTCCCATGTTTCTATATCTCTGAAGGAATGTTGGGGGCTAAAATTATTATTATTATTATTATTTTTATTATTGTTGTTGTTTTTGCAAGGTTTAATGGTTGATTGACATATGTTGGTGGTAGTTTGTAATGTAATCTCTTCACTGTCTCTATGTATCTAATCTCTTCAGTAGTCATCTAATCCATCTCTTCAGTGTTGTCGTCTCAGTCTCCAGATGATGGTCTCTCAAGTACCGCCGATCAGTCCATTTAGACGGATACTCTTGTGATTTTTGATGCTGAAGGGTGGTGGAAGGGGAAGGGGTGGCAGGGTGGTGGCAGGGGAAGGGGTGGCAGGGGAAGGGGTGGCAGGGTGGTGGTAGGGGAAGGGGTGGCAGGGGAAGGGGTGGCAGGGTGGTGGTAGGGGAAGGGGTGGCAGGGGAAGGGGTGGCAGGGGAAGGGGTGGCAGGACACAGACCTCGCCAGGACTACCAAACTGCCTGGCTACACTATAATGGGAAGAAACACATTTAAGTCTTCTCTCACACAAAGACACTACCTCACTTACAAAAACACCAATTGGTTTGTTTTGGTCTACACACACACACACACACACACACACACACACACACACACACACACAAGGTCATCAAGAGGAAACTGGTCTCATATCTTGTTATTGATGTTATTTTTGTTGATGTTGTTGTTGTCATTGTTTGTTGTTGATGTTATTGTTGTTATTTTTTATTGTTGATGTTATTTTCTTTGTTGTTGATTTTATTGTTGTTGTTATTGGCTATTGTTACTGTTGATGTTTTAGTTGTGCTTTTGTTGATTTTTTTGCTTGTCTGTACGATGTTTTTGTTCTTTTGTCTGCTTGTGTTTTCATTGGTATTGATTTCTTTATTTTTTTATGTTATTTTTGTTGTTGTTGTTGTTGTTTTGTTATTGTTTTCAGTGCTTTTGATGTTACTACTGCAAGGTGTCGCTAATAATTTTACCTCCCAAAGAGTCTTGTCAATGGACCTAACCTAACCTAACCTAACCTAACAAGACACACTCAGTGGGTGTCCTTCGGGTTCCCTTCCTCCCCTCTCCTCTCCCTTCCCTCCCCTCCCTTCTCCTCTCCACCCCTCCTCTCCCTCCCCCCCTCCTCTTCCCTATCCTCCCCTCCCCTATCCTCCCCTCATCTCCCCTATCTTCCCTTCCCTCCTTTCCCCTCCCCTCACCTCCGTTCTCTCCCCTCCCCTCCCTTCCCCTCCCCTCCCCCTCCCCTCCCCCCTGCAAGATCTCTTTAACTATTTAGCTGATTTAGCATGATCCGATTATTTTTGCCCGGGGAGGAAGGTGGGTGGGGTGGAAGAGGAGGGGGTGAGAAGGGGGGAGAAATACTCAAATAACTCGACTGCTCCTCTGTGAGATTTGAACCCCCATGGTACTCACCTGAGGGTTACGAATCCTATATGGAGCCAGTGGTGTTGTTTGTGTGTTAGTAATATGTTTTTGCTCATTGTGTCAGCCCCCCCCCCACCTCCCCCCCCCCCCGTAAGATTGATGATGTTCGGGGATGTATCGCGTGTTTGACTTTACATTTAAGTCAAACACGTATATACACTCGGGCGTCTAGTTGGTGTTGTTGTTGTTGTTGTTGTTGTTTATTCGGCTTGTTTACAGTCCCACTAATGCTGCTGTTGTTATGGCCTCCACCGTCTGTCTTTCTGTTGCTTGGTGGCGGTTAGTGGCGGCTGGCTGTGAGTGGCGGCTGGCTGTGAGTGGCGGCTGACTATGGGTAGCGGCTGGCTGTGGGCTCCTGGAGGCAGTATAAAAGTGTTGAGGATGGCGGTGGCGGCTGGCTGTGGGCTCCAGGAGACAGTATAAAAGTGTTGAGGATGGCGGTGGCGGCTGGCTGTGGGCTCCAGGAGACAGTATAAAAGTGTTGAGGATGGCGGTGGCGGCTGGCTGTGGGCTCCAGGAGACAGTATAAAAGTGTTGAGGATGGCGGTGGCGGCTGGCTGTGGGCTCCAGGAGACAGTATAAAAGTGTTGAGGATGGCGGTGGCGGCTGGCTGTGGGCTCCAGGAGACAGCATAAAAGTGTTGAGGATGGCGGTGCTTCATGCCAAGGCGCAATCGGGTGTTAAGACATTCTGGAGGCGGCGTCCTACATCAGTGGTCCTGCTGGCGGGGAGACGCAAGGTGGGAGAGGGGAGAGAAGAGGGATGGGAGAGGTCTGGAGAAGAGAGAGGATGTGGTGGGGAGGGGGTGATGGGAGTCTGGGGAGAGAGGGTTGGAGGAGAGGGAGGGGGTGATGGGAGTTTGGGGAGAGAGGGTTGGAGGAGAGGGAGGTGGTGGGGAGAGGGTGATGGGAGTCTGGGGAGAGAGGGTTGGAGGAGAGGGAGGTGGTAGGAAGGGAGGGAGGAGAAATGCAAAAGGAGTGAAGGGGAGAGGGAGAGGATTGGTGCTTGGGAGAGGGGTGAAGAGGAGAAAGAAAGAGAAAGAAATGTGTATGGGAAAGGTAGAACGGCGAGTGAACAGGAGAGAGAGAGAGAGAGAGAGAGAGAGAGAGAGAGAGAGAGAGAGAGAGAGAGAGAGAGAATAATCTTGTGAGGTGAACGAGGGAGAGGAGGGTGAAGGAGGGAGAGGAATAAAATTTAAGAGGGCAGGAGAGATGAGAGAATGGGACAGAGGAATGCCTGGGGAAGGGAAAGAGGACAGGGAGGTGGCGGGGAGACGTAAAATGGAATGGGGTGAAATATATGGGGAGGGGGAAGAGAAGGAGAAGGCGTATGTGATGATGAGAGGGACAACGGGAAAAGGAATGATAGAGACAGGTGAGGAAAGAAACGTGGAGAGAGAGAGAGAGAGAGAGAGAGAGAGAGAGAGAGAGAGAGAGTACCCACAACCACTTCTCGACTACTACTACTACTACTACTATCCATCACCTTTATCACTAACACTCTATACCGCTGCTATTGATATTATATACTTTAGCCACCGCTACTACCACCATTACCACCACTACTACCACCATTACTACATGACATATAGTGTAATATCCTTTCCAGTCAGACTATAGAATGCCCCCCCCCCCTCTCTCTCTCTCTCTCTCTCTCTCTCTCTCTCTCTCTCTCTCTCTCTCTCTCTCTCTCTCTCTGTAATAATAATAATAAGTAAATATATCATACTCTTGTCCTGAATAAGTGACGTTTATTTATTTATTTCAATTAAATTACATAATGTGTTTTTTTTCCCTCATAAACCAAAGGGAAAAAAAGCCTCTTCCTTTTCCTCGTGTATGTTAAAAGTTATTATTTTTTCTTTACGTTTCCATCTTCCTTCAATGTCATTTTTATTATACATTGTTTACTCTCTGTTCCAAGTGTACAGTATATATACATAATATATATATGTAAACATCTTCTTGTCGGTGTCAGAGAGTCTTTATTTGCTTCTAATTTAGTGTATGTGTACTGTATGTGTGTGTGTATGTGGGGGAGGGAGGTGTGTGTGTGTGTGTGTGTGTCTTTGGTTGTTTATATGTTTGTGTATGTATGTGTGTATGTATGTATGTACGTACGTGTTTGTGTCTGTCTGTCTGTCTGTATGTATACCTCTTTTAATCCTCGTGAAAATAAACAGGACATAATTACACACACACACACACACACACACACACACACATATGTAGTTTCTAAGTGATTTTTGTATTTACTGTTTTATCTCTTTGTAGTTATGATCAGCATCGTCGTAAAGAAAGAAAGAAAGAAAGAGAGAAAGAAAGAAAGAAAGAAAGAAAGAGAGAAAGAAAGAAAGAGAGAAAGAAAGAAAGAAAGAAAGAACGAAAGCAGTACAAGGGTTTAAAGAAGGTAAGTTCGTAAAAATAACAAGGGCATATATGCTTATTAGGGTAGAAAGTTAATCCAAGGTAAACTCTGTGGTATTTCTGTTTTATGATCCACTTAGTGAGCTTTTTTTTGTGGTGGGAGGAGAGGGGTGAGAGGGAGTGGGTTGGAGAAGAGAGGAGAGACGGCAAAGAAGATAAGGAGAGGGATGGATGGAGTGGGGGGAAGGGGAAATGAGGAGAGGGATGAAGGTGGGAAAGGGGAAAGAGACATCATAAGCAGGATAAGGAAAAGGGGGTGAAGAGGAAAGAGAGAGGGAATGGAGTGGGATGAGGAGAAGGAGAAGAGGTAGAAGGGTGAGAAAACTATGAGGGGGAAGATGGAGAAGTTGAGAAGATGATGATGATGATTATGGAGATAAAGAGAGAGAGAGAGAGAGAGAGAGAGAGAGAGAGAGAGAGAGAGAGAGAGGGGATGAGGGAGGAAATAGAATAATATTTACATTTAAAAACCTATAAGGATAATTTTTCTGTGGTGAGCTGGATGGTGTGTCGACCTTCCCTACAGTCAGGATGTCTTTTCTCGTTATCATTATCTTGAGAAAAACACACAAACACATAATGATTATCTACACGTGATGTTATACAGTACTATGAGGCATTAACTTGGCTGGGGGTGTAGGGAGGGTGCTATACTCCCCCCCCCATCTCGCTCTCTCCTTCCTCCTCCCTCTCCCCCCCTCCTTCCCCCCTCGTCCCTTCCCCCTCCCACCAGCTGATGTTACACGGAGATTATTTTGTTGTTTTGTGTTATATTGGCTTTTAAATTGGTATATAATTATCACAGGTAGACATAAGGAAACGTTCAATTAACACAGGTAGGTTAACGTAAAACGTGTATATAGAAAGAGGAAGAATAATTACGAAGGAGAATATATATGAATAAAAAAATATATATAAATTCCTGCAAGATGATGGTGTTTGCCGTGGGTCGTGAAGTATCACAAAATGGTCTCCCATATTTTTAAACTTTATCGCCTGGCTTTCTAAGGCTGGCTGTAGGGAGGAAGCTTCGCCAAAGTCGCGAGAATTTTTACACAAGTTTCCCCTCCTCCCTGCCCCCTCCCTCCCCCTATCCCCAACCCCATCCCATTCCTCCTTGCCCCTTCCCCCTCCTTCCCCCCTCCCCTCCCCCTCAACCAAGGAGTCAAGCAAAAAGTTTTCGGGTATAGAAAACTGAGAGACTGTAAATAGTTGGTACACGTCAGGTCTTGTAATGGCAACACACTACCCTGACAAGTGGAAACAAAGTCCTCTAGTTGTTTATACTAATGTAGAGGCGAGAAGGACCACTGTTATAATGCTCATATATACAACAATGCTTAATACAGTCATAGTTTTGTATATGAAAAAACAAAATCATTATCGAAGGACATGTTAATCTAAGAAGTTATTTACTAAAGTCAAGAGGGTTTATGTAAGTGTAAATACAACAACACAGAAATATACGGAGAGAAAGGTCTTTTGTAAACAGCGAATTGTGTTCAGGATGTGGATTATATTTTGTGGTGGGATTTTTTT
>CAUDMG010003527.1:40000-42500 GCA_958450375.1 Homarus gammarus | reverse complement strand
TCCTTGACCCTCCTTCCCTCTCCTTCACCCCCCTTACTTTGCATGTAATTTAACCTGAAGACCTCAAGCGCCTCTAGTCACCATTGTAGACACCAAGAATAACATAATACGAATAACTAATTGAAGAAAATAATAATAATAATCATAAGAAGAAGAAGAAGAAGAAGAAGAATAAAAAGAAGAACAAGAACAAGAAAGAACAAGATCAAGAAGAAGATACAAGAAGAAGAAAGAAGAAGGAGATTAAATTAAAGTGCCTCGGGAACACCCTCATTTACATGGCCGGCAACAATTCAACAGTGTCGCAGAACAACTTATTCAATTTATGTCAGGTGTGAGAAGAGCAGGTAAAGGTGGCGGCGTCTCTACCTTATTAAGTACAACACCTCACACATATCTTATTGCTGTGTGTGTGTGTGTGTGTGTGTGTGTGTGTGTGTGATCTCCTGTTGTTTTTGTGAGTTTAAGTTCTGAGGATTTTTAATTTTTATTTTTTATTTTTATTTTTTTAATCAGACAAGTTAGAAAAATTCTCAGTCTTTGCATTAGATAAAAATAAGAAAAAACAACAACAACTGATTGAATGAGAAATGTGTCTTAGTTCCCTCTCACTGTACATTACCATCCACTAGAATGTTTCTCATGGCTGTGTCTAGTAACTGTCTTTCTCTCTTCCTAAATACGTGTTGTCTTATTAGTACCTCGATATTTGCTTGGTTAGTTGTGTCGTGGATGACCGAGGAGGCTGGAGGGAAGGAGGAGGCTGGAGGGAAGGAGGAGGCTGGAGGGAAGGGGGAGGCTGGAGGGAAGGGGGAGGCTGGAGGGAAGGGGGCGAGGGAGCGGGAGGGAGGGAGGGGGGTGAGAGGAGTTGGGAAGGAGGAGGGAGGAGCGGGGCGGAGGGTGAAGGAGAGAGAGAGAGAGAGAGAGAGAGAGAGAGAGGAAATATAGCATTGATACATAATTAATTGTTAACTTCCCTCCTATAAAAAAAAAAATACCCTGAGGTGGATTTTCTACTCCAATACCTTAATTATTTCTTCAGTTTGTCTACCTACAGTACACCAGCTTCTGAGGACCTTCTGTAGTTAACCCTCTTGACCTCTTTCTGTCTCTCTATACATATAGTTTACCCTGGACCAGAAACCACTATCTTACAGTAAGTTACTCACCTAGATTATAGCCACTTAAACCTAACTGTTTTTAAAGGGCAATAACAGTTCATTTTCTGATTGTGTTACACCTCCAGTTTCTACCAGTCCTTTTTTTTCCTCGTTTTGTTATGATGGTTTACAGGGGGATTTGTCACGAGGGCCATCTATACTTTCCTCTGGTTTTGTGCATTTAAGGCTTTATAGATCATAGTAATTCGTTTTATTTACTGGTTGTTGTTCATTCCTGTTTGGGTTCTCTTTTCTCTCTGTCTCATGTTTCCTTTCTCCTCTCTCATCTCTCCTTTTCCTCTCTCCTCTCCTCTCCTCTCTCTTCCTCCTCCCCATCGTGTTCTATATATCGTCTCCTCTCCTCTCATTATTTATCCTCTTTTTATCACCCGTTTTAAGCTTCCATTTACAGCAGCATGTGAGTCTTTGGGTAAATTTTCCCTTCAACACACACACACACAACACATACACACACACACACACACACACACACACATACACATACACACACACATCCATTCTCATATATTCATTCTTTATCGAGTTTCTTCTACGAATTCCTATACTACTGGACGAGTTATTTATGCCCCCGTTGTGTTCATTCTTTCGCTCGTATGTTGTTGTTATTTACTAGTATATCGAGCAATATATTTTGAGAGCAATTAATTTTTTTTATTTTTGTTAATTTTTTGTTTATTTATTTTTTTTTCATCATCCTATCAGTACAAACGTGAAAAATCGCCAGAGCATCACTTTAGGAGGATATCTTGTTGACTCTTTATGTTAAAAAAAAAAAGAAGACGCCTGTGAAGTATGTGTGTGTACTGAAGACAGACAAACAAACAAACAGAGGAAAGAAATAAAGAAAGAAATAAAGAAATTGTAGAAATATTTTCATCTATACTCGAACAAGGAGCCAAAGATTTAATTTTTATTTGTTTTCTTGTTGGATTATGGTAAAGACTGTGTAATAATAATAATAATAATAATAATTAACGGTTTATTGAAGGAGCTTGGCAGCCAGAAGGCTGAAAATATACAGTTACATATTTGGGGAATGGGTTACGAATTACAAATAATATACAAGTAACATAAGTGACACAAATAAGACATATAATAACTTAGATGGGGAAAAGCTCAAACTACAGTTCATTTCAACATAGTGACAGTGTTACAGTATTACAAGTTGTTGATAATTTTTACAATGGTTGGGACTGGGCTGTTCTTATAGCGATCAGTTCGTGCACGTATGGGCTGGATGCGGTTGTGGTGTCGGTTGTGTGTGTGTGTGTGTGTGTGTGTGTGTGTGTGAGTGACCTTTTCCTGTTGACCTGAGGAAT